>PJEM01004778.1:0-82670 GCA_004023845.1 Helogale parvula
CTTCCCTCCCCTCCCTTCCCAGTCTCTCCCCTCCCCACCCTACCCCTCCCCTTCCCTTCCTCCTCCTCCCCTCGCCGCCGAGCCTCTTCCTACTTCCCCACCCACCCCACCCCCTTCCTCCGCCCACCCGGCTCCCGAGGCTCCACACCCCAGTCCCAGCCCCGCGCCCGCTCGCCGGGAGGGGGCTGCGCTGGGGGTCCCCGGCCCGCGCTCGCCCCGCGCCGCGCTCACCCCCAAGAGGATGCTAATTCCAACTTGGATCGGGGGAGGGAGCGTCCTGGATGCCGAGCGCCTCCCGGCTATTTGCTCTTCTTTATTTGTTTTCTCCTCCCGGGAAGGAGGAGGAAAACGGAGAGAAAGGGAAAGGGAAAGAAGCGGCGCCGGCCGCGTCGCCCGGTGCCCGCCGGCTGCGCAGGAGCGAGGCGGGAGGCGAGGTGAGGGTCGCCGCTCGCTCACTCCTCGCTCCTTTTTTTTTTCTTTTTCTTTTTTTTTTTTCTTTTCTTTTTTTTTTTTTTTTTGGGCAAAGGCGGGGTCTCTCTTTGCAAACCAATGACACAACCCCACATGGGCCGGCCTCGCCCCCTGCAGATACTCCTCACTACAAATCGGCTCTCTCGGGGGATTAGTGGCTCCGCGAAAGTGCACACAGGCGCGGCGGGCGGGCGAGGGGGCCGGGCGCGGCGGGCACTCCCCGGCCCGGCCCCGCCCGGGAGGCCCTGGCGACGCGCTGGGGCCTCGGCGGCGGGGGCGGGGGTCCCGCCGCCGCGGCCGGGAGTCCGGCCCTCCCTCCGCTCTCCTTCCTCCTCCGCCCCTTCCACGTGGGGCCCCGGGCGGCCGGCCACGTGGGGGGACGCGAGCCTGGGCCGGCCATGGGCGCAGCGCCCCGGGATGGTCCCGGCCCCGCCGGGTCCCCGCCTGGCCCGCGGCGCCGACCTGCCCCCTTCCCGGCCCCGCGGCTCCAACTTCCTCCCGGGCCCCGCGCCGGCTGCTTTCTGCCTTCTCGGGCCCGCGGGGTCAGGCGCGGGCCGGCCACAGGGGGCACTTGCGCTCCCCAAATCCGGATCCGGGAGACGGTGCCCGCGCCTCGCCGGAGAGGCGGCGATGGCTGTGGGTGCGCGGGAGGGGCCCTGTGTGCTGGAACTTGCAGCGGTTGTGTTCCCTACACGAAGCAAAACATTTTTTACACATTAAAAAAAAAATGTTCCTTCCTGTTGCCTGGATCTCGCCTGGGCTATTTTTAAAGCCTTGCTTTGGGTGGGAGCTCCCGGCCTCGCGGGACGGAGACGCTCTGCGGCCTGGGGGGCCCGAGACGCCCCGACGCGGCGAGGTTAGAGTCTGAACACCAAACCCGGGCATCAGGCCGCGCGCCAGCCGCCCCGCGATTAAATTCAATGCCCGTGACCCGCGGGGTTGGAACCCGGTTCGCGAAGGGGGCGGCGGCTACGGGTTGGAAGCGATCGTCCCCCTGCGCGCCCCAGAGCCCCTCCGACTCGTCTTCCTTCCCGGGGGTCGCCGCGCGTCGCCCAGGAGGCCCCCTGCGGAGGCGGAACTGAGCCCCCGGGGTCGATGTTTTAAAACTACATTGAGATGTTACGCGCTGGATTGAGATGTTGAGCGAGACAGGCGGGAGGAGAGGGGCGTGCAGGCCGCAGGCGAGGCCATCCGGGGAGCCCCGACGGAGTCCCGGGAGAGCACCGCACCCCACGAAGCGAAGGGAACCCAAGGTGAAGCCTGGAGGCCACGGAGCCGCAGAAGAGGTGCGCTGGGCCTGGCCATCTTGTCACATTTTTAAAACCCCTGCTTCGGCCCGCAGCTGCGGGTGGGTGCCCACGGCCGGCTTGCCGAAGTGCAACCCAGATGTGGCCTGTGACACCGGCCTTGTGGGGGCCTTGACCCCTGATGACTGTTTCATCATCAAACAGTAAGGTTTTAAAAGTCGGTGGAAGACACCTCCCGGATGGGGAGCCGGCATTTCACACCCGCCGGCTGGGTAACCGAGGGGCGCGCGTTCAATACCTGGTGCGAATATTCCCGGGCCAGGCCGGCAAAGAACTCCCAGACGTGCTCTCCCAGGTGTCTCCATCTTCTGGCCGCCCCAAGCCGTCACAGACGTCAGGGCCTTCCTCTAGAGGAAGCTTTGCCTCAAGGTCATGGGGCCTAGCGTAGTTCTGGGCTATCCGACCAGCCCACCCCCAGGCTTCTGGGTCGCCAGGAGGTGATTTTGTTTCTTAGGCATAAACTATAAATAACCGTAACTAAAGATTTTCTGCTTCCTTATTTCACAGATGATCCCTTGGTTCTGAGTGGCCCTCTGTTCTCACCCAGAAACCACAAAAAGTCAGCTGGTTTTTCCTATCACTTGTTCAAGTTTGTCTTAACAGGAATTTGGCCTAATTTAGGAATTTGACCTCACTCTCATTTTGAGAATGTTTAAAAAGAAGGCATCAGAGGCAAAAACTATTTTCCACTTCATTCTGACACCCTGTGTTTTAAAATATTAAGCCCGGGGCGCCTGGGTGGCTCAGTCGGGTAAGCATCTGGCTTCGGCTCAGGTCATGGTCTCACGGTTCATGGGTTCGAGCCCCACATGGGGCTCTGTGCTGACAGGTCAGAGCCTGGAGCCTGCTTTGAATTCTGTGTCTCCCTCTCTCTCTCTGACCCTCCTCTGCTCGCGTTGTCTCTGTCTCTCAAAAACATTAAAAAAATAAATTAAACCCATTTACCCCCAGCATGTGAATTATTTCAAACTCCCAACTTTTTGTTTTAATTTGAGCGAACGAGAGAGAGGGAGAGAGAGAGAGAGAGTCCATGAGTGGAGGTGGGAGACGGGGGGTGGGGGGGTACTGAAGCAGGTTCCACACCCCATGTGAGCCCTCCGTGGGGGCTCAATCCCACTATTCTGGGATCATGACCTGAGTGAAAATCAGGAGTCTATAGCTCCAACCCACTGAGCCACCCAGGGGCCACTCTAACTCCAACTGTCTTTTAAACAACCCAAAAACCCAGCCCAATTCAAAAACGGGCAAAAACTGGAATTTACATTTCTCAGAGGAAGATATACAAATGACCAATGAGGACCTGAAAAGATGTGCTCACTCCCCCTTAGGGAAATGCAGATCAAAACCGCAGTAGAAGCCGCTTCGAGTCTGCTGGGATGGCTCTTTAAAAAATAACAAGTGTCAGTGAAGATGTGGAGAAATTAGAAAACTCGCGCACAGCAATTGCAATTCTAGGTGTAAACCCAAAATAATGAAAAGCAAGGTCCCCCCAAAATTTTTTGTACGCCAGTGTTCATAGAATTCTTCACAATAGCCAAAAGGTGGGAATAACCCAAGTGTCCATCCAAGGATGAATGGATAAAAAAAAAAAGAACATATGGTTATATACATGACATGGAATATCATTCGGCCTTAAAAAGGCATGGAGCTCTGACCACCTGCTGTAATGTGGACGAATTTCGATGACATCATTCTAAGTGAAATAAACCAGACACCAAAGTATAAGTATTGTTGTATCCCACTTACATGAGCGATCTAGAAGAGGGAGATTCACAGAGACAATAGAATAGAAATACAAAGGGGGGGGTTATTGAATAATGGGCACAGAGGTTTTGTTTGAAGTGCTGCAAAAGTTCTGGAAATGGGAGATGGTGGGAGGTTATGAAACACTGTGAATGTACTTAATGCCACGGGACAATGCACTTAAAGATGGATAAAATGGTAAATTTTATGTTATGTACATTTTACCACAATATTTTTTAAATGTTGCAAACTAGCTTTTGTCTTACAAACCTCTTAGTTTATTTTTATTACGGCAGGTAAAGGTATTTTTCAGTAAGAAAAGAACATTAAGATACAGAGAAAATATGTTTTAATACATTCAGTAAATTTTCAGAATAAATGTCTTTTTCCAATATTTCTCTCTCTGTATTACCATTATAGAATATTGTCCCGAAATGCTAATTTTTTCATATTCTCCACGATTTCTTCCCATCTAATCCTATTTAATCATTAGGTTCAACTTCTCGTGTCCCCACATGGGTTTTGACAGACACAAAAAAAGAGTCATAAAAATAATCACCGCAACAAATATTTCTCCATGACTCACTAGGTAGGTGCCTGGCACCGTGCTGAGCCACTGATGAGTGTCTTTAATCCTCAGTGCAGCCGCTTTCGGGAGATACTGGTATTATTCCCATTTTACAGGTGAAGGAAACTGAGGTTCAAAGACTTACTGACTTCCCTAAGGTCATAGTGCTGGCGAGTGAGGAGGTAGGATTGGACCCCTGTCGGCCTTATTTTGACCATTCCCCTCCCCCATTTCAAGAAGGGCTTCTGTTTACGTACATATATATTCATTAGCATGCATTCAGAAAAGGCAAAGTTATTTTTGAAACACGTCTTTAGCATCTTGTTTAAAAGCTTTTTCTTTGTTTAATAATACGACTGCAATCTAATCTTTGGGGGGTGGGGGGGTGGGAAGCGCAAGAATTAAATGTGTTGGCAGACGCTAGTTACAAAATAAAAAGTCAAAGATGGATGGATTTTAAGGCTCCTGAGAATCAGTTTCAGAATGACAAAAAGCTGTGATCTAGAAAGTAGAAAATAAACCGTTAGTCACTGAGAATAAGGTTTCCACGTGGTACTTTATACCGTGAGGAAGAAGATATAAGAGTTCAAAAGGTCACATCTATTGGGGCGCCTGGGTGGCTCAGTCGGTTAAGCATCTGGCTTCGGCTCAGGTCATGATCTCACAGTTCGTGGGTTCGAGCCTGCTTTGAATCCTGTGTCTCCCTCTCTCTCTGACCCTCCCCTGTTCACTCTGTCTCTCAAAAATAAATTTTAAAAAACATAAAAAAAAAAAAGTTACATGCATCTAACACTTTCTTCTTCCCTTGTAGAAGAGCCGGAATCACATTTTCCTGGTGGTCAGAGGTAAATAGAAAAACCCAATCGCTCCCAATGCTGCATTTGTTCTGGTGATCTTGGTAATCAAGCTTCCAAAGTGGGAGGAGTTTGAAATGTACACAGTCGGCCGGCAAGGAGAGAAGGCTTTTCCTTATTCTGGGGACCTCCACGGGTTTGCCCGGGGTCCTCCCTTCCCGGTTGGAATTGACAGGGAAGGGTAACTCATGTCTTCGGGTTTGATTGTTTCTTCTGGGTTAACCAGCTCTCTGGGTTCACGGGTCTCTCTCCTTTTTTTTTATTTTTTAATGTTTATTTATTTTGAGAGACACCATGAGCAGCAGAAGGGGAGAGAGAGAGGGAGACACAGAACTCCTAGCAGGCTGCAGGCTCTGTGCTGTCAGGACAGAGCCTGACGCGGGACGCGAACCCACAAACTGCAAGATGATGGCCGAAGCCACAGTCGGACATTTAACTGAGTCACCCAGTTGCCCCTCACGGGTCTCTTGATGCATGAAGTTCAAACTGCTTATCAAGTGATACCTCCCCTGTTTGGAGAGTCTCTCTTCCTTTCTGGGTGCTTCCCCCCATGGATACACAGGACCTCTTGACTTTCGGGTGCTTTCTGTGTCCTCCATGAAGCCATGGGTGGCAGTTCTACCTACCGCAGGCCAGCGGGCTCCAATCGCTTCCTTGGGCCACCCTGCCCACACTCCCGCGCCCTCACAAGGCAGGCAGCGGGATTCTCCCTGAACCCACTGGAGCTCCTGGCATCTCGGCTCCACACTCCTTTAAAGACAATAAAGCGAATCTCTCTGGAGGAACTAATGGTTTGTTTTTAACAGATCATTAAAACAGTGTAAATCATCATGATTCCTTGTTGCCTTGGCTCATAGGAAGCTCAAAGTCAAATGTAATGCTCACGGATGCCGAGGAGGCTATTGTCAAGTATTGTCAAGAAACAACGTCTTCCTTCCTCCTTGAAAACTGATTCTGAACTTGCTGTGGGAGAGCGGTGTTGTTTGAAGAGGCATCTTTAGGGGCGCCCGGGTGGCTCAGTCGGCTAAGCGTCCGACTTCAGCCCAGGTCATGATCCTGTGCTTCGTGGGTTTGAGTCCCACCTCTGGCTCTGTGCTGACAGCTCAGAGCCCAGAGCCTGCCTTGGATTCTGTGCCTCCTTCTCTCTCTGCCCCTCCTATGCTCACACTCTGTCTCCCAAAAGTAAATAAACATTTTTTAAAAAGGCATCTTTAAATATTTTCATTTAATTTTGTACCTGGAAAACGAAACACTAATTTTTCTGATAATATAAATTATGGAAAATAAAGCTGAATAAAATCCTCTTGCCTGGTGATGATATGCACGTAACACAAGGATGACCTCCTGCCCTTGAGAAAACTGGACCGGCAGGCAGTGGAAGGGGTCTCTGATTTTTATCCTGACTTGCTGGTTAACTGCAGGGCTCTATGTTTGTTTTTACTATAGCCAACTAGAATACTTTTTTGGAAGTGGGGGGGATTATTAATAAATACCATAAACACCCCAACCACATCAGCATCCCTGGTTTAGGGAAAGGGATTTTCCTTTAGGGGCAGAACGACAGAGAGAGGTCAAGAATTGCCATCAGTGGTAGTTACTACATTTCATAACCATGAACTCATGTGATGGTTTGATCTGATTTATGGGGGTCTAGACCATAGGAGGTGCTTCGTTAAGTATCTCTTGGATGGATGGATGGATGGATGGATCACTCAGCGAAGGTATTTCAAGACATCTGAGCTTGACAAAAGTCACACATGCAAACTGACAAGAGAAGAAAGTAATTTTAACTGGTCACATGCGTATTAGGTAGGATTGGGGGTTATCTTGATTTTCTATCTTTATTTTGTTAATATTATTTTCATCCGTTAAAATTCTACCTTTAAAGGGTAAAGGGCAAAGGGAAATGATGTGTGCAAATAGTTCAGAAAAAAGAATATCCACATAAAGCAAATGTGGCAAAATGTTTAAAACTGGTGAACTGGGGGTGGGTGGGTATACAGGAGTCCTAACAACTTGCCGGTGAATTTAAAAATGATCTCAAGGCACAAGGCATATTAAAAGAAATGAAATCCGTAGCCCTGGTGTGAAGTGTTGAGTTTGTAAGTCACTTATTTCCTCCCGTTTAGCAGCCTCTAAACAGGAAGGCATAATTCCTTCCCCGCTTTGTGCCTCCCTGGGAGTGACTTTGATGTCACTCAGAACCGGGGGCCTGCAAAAGGCTCCTGGGCCGCGGCGACAGCTCTCTCTCTGCCATAATCACAGACCTTCAACTGACGTCCTTATTTCTCAGTTCCTATATCTCTCCTGTTTCATTTCCAGGAACCAACGGTTGTAGAAAAAAAAAGATAGCGGCCTAGATAATAGTAGATCCTTTTATTGTAACTGTTTTGTTCAATAAAATGGACTAGCTGTGTGCACTTGAGTATTTCAAGGGTCTGTGCGGCGAGAGTGGCTGGGGATTGGACTTAACTGTATTGTCACTCACCTGTCTCTGTGATTTAGGGCTCGGCTCACTTCAGAACCACAATTATCCGAAGCTCTCAGTTGCTGTCCTGAGTGGAGGGGGGAGTTTTGCCACACTATCTTGTAACAGAGCTGTGTGGCTACAATATAATCACTTCGCAATCCATAATTAATCTAATCAGTGAGTGCCTATTGCTCCACAGATGCCGTGGCCCTTTTCAACTCTAGGCTTTTCAAAACTCTAGGCTCGTGCCCTGAGGGTGAGGGGTAGGGATCAGAGTGGGGGAAGCTTTCAGTTTCAAGATTGAATTGGCGTTTGAGTTTAAGCCTATCACTTTTATTTTTTAATTAAACACATGGACACACACATACATACATACATACACACTCTCTGAATTATTTGAAAAAACAGTGTCTCTAGTCCTAGGAAAACAAAAAACAAGCAACAGATCCACAGAAATGAGTGGGTCTGTAATGTAACATACGGAGGAAATAAACAAACATATTGAGCGACGTCTCAACAAACATTGAAGGAGGGTCTGCTCCACGCCCGGCCTGGGCTGGGCCCTGGGAACAGAGATTCACCTGAGCCGGTGGCTACGTGTTAGCATAGAGGATCCCAGGGAAACTGCATTGCCCTAAGTATCATCTCATTAAATCCCAACCGTCATCCGAGGTAGGGTCAAACCCCATGGCCATCTATGACGAAGGTGAAGCTCCCAGAGATTCAGATGCAAGGCCAAATCCGTGGGCCGCCAGCGCTGGGACCTGTGCAGTCACCCAAGCCCCCCACACACTGAAGGGCCCCGTGCTTCGTTTAAACGCTCTGCCGGTTGCCATCTTGAAATTCTTCCTAATTTTGGACAAGGGGTCTTGCATCTTCATTTTGCACTGAGCCCCTCAAATTATGTAGCCAGTCCTGATTAAGCATCTCGCCTGAGGTCCCTCAGCCAGCAAGAGGGAGACCTAATGTGCAGGGTGGTTCCGAAACCCTCAGAGTTCACCGAGTTTCAACCACTTTGGGAAACTAATTTAAATACTGGATCAACAGGCCCCGGTCTTTCGCAGTGGAATAACATGTCGGATTCTCCATGTAGGGGCCCGGGGCGTCCAACTGAAGCCAACGTGAGTTTCAGAGGTCCCTTGGCCTCGTGGTGTCACACGTCCCGCGTTGAGTCCTCCCCTGGGAATGTTCATCTTCCCACGGCAGGGCAGGCCCGTGACACCCAGACATGCAGATGTGTGAGCAGTTGTGACTAACGACAGAGTCACGCAGCCACTGATGCTGACTCAGCCGGTAGAGCTGGGCCCGTGGTGGGGCGCCTGCTGGGAATGGCCGAGGGGGGCCGGGGCCAGCGATGGCCAGGCTTCTGGGATTCCTGCACCTCGGGAAGGAGAGTTCCAGGATCAAAGGAAATGATTCAGCTCCAACTAGAGCTGGTTTTAGGGTCTAAAGCTCTCGATGTAGTGACAGTTCAATCACCCCTCAAAATGCTCTAATGATGGAGATGACTTCATTGAGAGTCTGTCCTCCCCAGGCAAACTCTGTACTTAAAATTTTAAAAAAATCAGTCGGGGACTCTTGGGGGGCTCAGTCCATTAAGCGTCCGTCTTCGGCTCAGGTCATATCTCCCGGTTCATGAGTTTGAGCCCCTCGTTGGGCTTTGTGCTGACAGCTCAGAGCCTGGAGTCTCCTTCAGATTCTGTGTCTCCCCTCTCTCTGCCCCTCCCCCGCTCATGCTCAGTCTCTCCTCTCTCTCTCAAAAATAAATAAACATTTAAAAAAAATTTTTTTTAATCATTCATTCGTTCTTTTCTCTGAATATCTACAAATAAAGGCCATGTTCATCAGATCAGCTGGTCAGGGGGGCCCAGGCTTGCTCACAGCCACCAGGCACTAATTCCAGAACGTCGTTACACACAGCCGGGTCCGCCCTTGCCTTTCAAACGAGGATGGTGCTGTAGCAAAACTTCCCAGCAGACAAGCTGGGGGCAGGGGTGGGGGGCAGGTTGAAACTGCAGGGCTGGGGGCCTCCCAGGCTCTCCCTCGCTCTGCCTTGCGGCCCGTCCAGCGCTCGCTGGGACAGGTGAGTGCACTCAGCAGCCCCGCCCCCCCGGGCCCATGTCTGTCTGGAGACTTGCCCTCACACTTAATTTGTGGAGGGGAGAAATGAAGCGGCGGTCTGCTGGTTCCTCTCCCCCTCCTCCAGCTTGTTATTTCAAGATCGCTCACATCTACAGAAGAGTTGACTTTGACTTCATACTACAGTGAATACCCACGGCCCTGCCTATTGGAATCATTTGTTCACATTTTGCTACATTTGTTTGACTCTTTTCCCCCCTCTCTATTCATAGACACTTTTTCCCCTTGAACCAGGTGAGAGTCAGTTGCAGACACCCTGATATTCCACTCCTGAACACTTCCGCCCATAAGTCCTAAGGAGAAAGATCTTCTATTTCAAAATCCTAATGTCTTCCCACCCCTATTGAAATCAACAACCCCTTTTTAATACCGGGGCTCTCGATTCAGGGCTGTTCAGCGTGTGGTCAGCATACTGAGGCCAGACCTTCTGTATCCGGTCCGCAGCCAGCCGCAGAACAAAACAGAGCAAGCTTTCAGAACCGTACACGGCCATTTGACCGGGCGATTTCAGATCTGTTCAGTGTAGCCAAAAGATCTGAGCTTCCATTTTATATATATTTTTATTTTCTCTTTCAAGAACTTCACTTTTATTTTCCGAAAGCAACGGTCTGAATCACGCTGAAAATCAACAACTAAAACCCTGGTCCTTCACCACGTAGTTTGAGAAGCACTAATTCCCAGGGAAATTTTCAAAATTTCCCCAATTGTCTCAAAATGTCTTCGGTAGATTTTTTTTTTTTTGGATCCAGGGTCTGGTTGAGGGTGACACTCTCCCTCTGGTTGTCTAAGTGAGGTGTGCAGGCTTGCTGAGCAGACGATGGGCCATCTTCCTACGTCTCTTTGGACCTTGAGAGTGTGCCCAGGTAGAGCCAGTAGCTTCAATATTTGGATGCCTGTTCAGGGAGGGTCTGAGCTCCCTGGGGCCTGGAGAAACTACTATTCATAAAGCTGTAGCCATGGAAGCCTGATGATCTGACAAATCTGTGTTTTGATGACAGGAAAAAGTTATATACCATATCTGTGGCCGTTGGGCAGAGTTACAGTGCGTTACCTGTGTTTGTGGTAAATATCAGCCTCACAAGAAATTTGTGATGCTCTGATGTCATAGATGATAATCAGGAAAATCAAGGTTTGGCTAAACTCCTTTGCACGCGAATTGGAAATGATCAGGTTTGGCTCAGGTTAGATCTTAGCCAGTAAGTGGTATACCTAGTGTGGATTTAGGGAGTCCTCAGCTAGGAGGTAACATGCATTTATCTAAATTTAATCCCACTGGGGCGCCTGGGTGGCTCAGTTGGTTAAGCATCTGACTTCGGCTCGGGTTATGATCTCGAAGTCTGTGAGTTTGAACCCCGCGTCAGGCCTTGTGCTGACAGCTCGGAGGCTGGAGCCTGCTTCCGGTTCTGTGTCTCCCTCTCTCTCTGTTCCTCGGCTCACACACTCTCTCTGTCTCTCAAAAATAAAAAAAGATTAAAAATAAGGTACATAAATAAATTTATTCCCAATGAAGAGGAATGTTTGATATGATTGATATAAGGCAGGCTACAGATAACTACTATTTATTGTTGCATGTGTAAAGTATTCACGGTGTGTCTGGTGCCCAGTAGGCACTGGGAGCAGATGCCCAGGGGCCCCCACCCCAGGCCGGCCTCATGGCCGCGATCGGAGGAGTTAGAAGCACCCTGTGCTGGTTTGATGCTCTGCAGCGGCCATCTTGAAATTGCTAATCATTTTAAGCAAGGTACCTGTGTTTGCCTTTTGCACTGCGTCCTGCAAATGACGTAGCCAGACCCATTCTCCCACCCGCCAATCTACTTGACCTGCCTTTGATTTTATAGCAGGTGAGGTGAATATTGGGGGGCAAGCTCGGACTCCCCACACTGACAGCTCACGCCTCGCACCCAGACTGCCTTCTGCTTCAAGCCTTCTCCAGTATCAAAGAATCACATTCACCTGCACTTAGATACAGCCCCGAAGTTCAAGGGAGATACAACTGTGTGTGTGTCTGTGTGTGTGTCTGTGTGTGTGTGTGTGTGTGTGTGTGCGCGCACGCATGTGCGCCTGTGGAGGGGGATCCCCACAAGCAATCGTCATCGGGACGAGAGCCGTTGAGTAAATGCTCTGGGCCCCCCCTCCTGGGACACACAGCTGTGAAGCATGTTCTGTACACTTTGCAGAGTTTCCAGGACGACCGAGCCCCTGCTCCCCATTTGCCCTCCCCCGACCCTCACTCCTGCTTCTGGGATCACTTCCCAAATCCCTTTCACCCGCGGCCTTGTCTGAGGTTCTGCTTCTGGGGAAGCCCATGCGGAGACGGTTTGAGTGGTGAGAGATCTGACTCCGTGTGCTTAAAGAAGCGAGCACTTGGCTCCTAAGATTGTTGACATGACTCAGTGAGATCAATTCTGCACATGTCTGGTTCAGAGCCTGGCGTATAATGGGAGCTCAGCGAGTGGTAGATGCTGTTGGTGTAATTCCTATCTTCCCTACCCAGTTTCTCCTTCGGCAGGAATCGCAGGAAAGGTACAATTAACAGGGATGGACCACAAACGAGGTGGCTTGAAGCCACTGGAATTTGTTCTCTGAGTCCTGGAGGCGAGGACCAAAATCAAGGTGTTGGCCTGGCCAGGCTCTCTCTGAAAGTTCGAGAGGAGGCGCCTTCCCTACCTCTTCCAGCTTCCGGTATTTTCGGGCCATCCTTGGGGTCGCCCCAGTCCCGCCTCTGTCTCCCTGAGTGTCTGTATCTGTATCTCTGCTTTCTCTTCTGTTTTTTAATTTTTATGCTTATTTATTTTTGAGAGAGAGATTGCAAGGGGGAGAAGGGCAAAGAGAGAGAGAGAGGGAAACACAGAATCAGAAGGAGGCTCCAGGCTCTGAGCTGTCAGCACAAAGCCCCACACGGGGCTCGGACCCATGAGCTGTGAGATCACGACCTGAGCCAAAGCTGGACGCTTAACTGACTGAGCCACTAGGCGCCCTGGTTTTCTTTTTTTATAAGGACACCGCCAACCATTGGGGCAGGGCCCACCCTCATCCAGGATGACCCCATCTTAATTTGGTTCTCTCTGCAGAGGCCCTATTTCCACATAAGATTGCATTCACAAGGCGGCAGGACCTGACGTGTCCATGGAGGGTATGCAACTCTACCCGACACAGAGAGAGAGCAGAATTGATGCAAAATGTGTGGGTCCAGGACTTGCTTTTCCTGGGATAAACTGGCTGAAAAAAGCAAGCTTAGGCCAAAGATAATCTGGTCTTCTGGTACCATTTCACTGTCACATTAACTGGCATTTTCACCTTTCTATCACTGAGGGGAAGGCAGATTTCCCGGGTGGTTGGCAGCCGGGTCTGGACACGGCCTTTTGCAGGCGGGCGAGGACTTAACTTCTGAGAGAGGCCACACTCCCACCTGGGCTTTTCCCACTAGCTATTTATAAACAGCACCGTGTTAATGATTGAGACCTGAAAACCACTTCCCAAGCACCTTATTTGTGCCCGGTTCCTGTGTTGGGCACTGGAGTGGTCAAGAACTGGGCACAGACCCTGCCTTGAGGAGCTCCCGGTGTGCTCTCACTGGTGAGGAGGACTCACAAAGTCATGCCCTGAGCACTTACTGAATGCCTACTGTATGCACAGCATGAACCAGGGTCCGAGACTTTTGCTTTCTCTATGTCTACAGCTCCAATGCTCTCTGCAGAGAAGTGTCCCCAGGGAAAACATAGACACCGGAGCCACAGCGGAGGATCGCCGGGGCTCAGAGAGACCGGAAGCCGGATTCCTTCCTTCACTCTGCCTTTCTTCTCACCGTGTGGTTTGGGGTGGATCAGGTCCCTCTCTGGGCCTCCTTCTCCTCCTCTGTAAAAATGAGCACACGAAATGAGATGATTGCGCAGGGCTCGACAACTCGTGTGTCATTATAGTCAACAGAGTCCACACAGACATTTATTAAGCACTTACTGTGTGCCAGGAGCAGCACTGAGTCCTTGCCAGGCGTTATGTCATTCATCTCCACCACGTCCTTGTGAGGTGCGCATTTTAATTATTCTCATTTTACAGACTGAGAAACTAAGGCACAGCGTGATTAAGTCTATTTCCATAGGCCATAGGGAGTTAGCAGTTAGAGTGGGGGTTTCAGCTCCAGCAGTCTGACCCCAGGACCAAGCCCCTGCCTAGCGTGCTGGGCCACCTTCCTGCCCTGGTGTCTCCATGTTTGCGGTGCTCAGAGGCCCCTTAAAGGAAGCAGCAGCCGGCCAGTGAGCGTAGGGAGAGAGGTCTTTGAGAAGCTCGAGCTGGCAGAGAGTAGAGGCAAGTCCTTCTTCGCCCACTTTCCTTTCTGCGTCTCTCCCACACGTAAGTGCGGCGTTAAACTAGGAGCAGAGGACTGTGTCCACCCTTCAGCGGAAGGTCGTCCTGCGGAGCCTGTTTTTACCCAGTGGACACCACGTACTTCCTTTCTGGTAGATTCCCCTCTCCGTGCTAGCTGCTAGGAAGCTCAGACTCCAAATCTGAGCTAATTTCCGCAACTGGAGAGAACCTCATAGGATGTGTTTTCTCTACTCTCTTTACCTCTGCCTTCATCTCATTTAAGTATTCTTCTGTTCCTTTCATTCCGGTGTGGGTGTGCCCGATGTCTTCCGTACCCGCTCCCGAGCCCCTCCAGATCCCCTCTGCATCCCTTTCTACCCTGCTCTCTGCCTTGAGCCTGACCCACGTGCATTGCACCGACCTTCACCCAGTTTCTGGTGGGGTTTGACCAATGGGGAGTCACAGTCAACCGGAGGGAGGAAAGTGAGGTCAGTGTATTTATTCCCCTGGACTCCCCTCCTGCCTCCTAGGTTGCCTTGGGCTGACTCTGCCTGTCTAGCAAAGGTCATACTCCCTGTTCCTTTTTAGAATTTATTAAAGGATACAGGTCACATACCATGAATTGCAACATTGTCACACAGATCCAGATCGGTTCAGAGGTTTTAGAGTGCCCTGCAACATTCGTCACTATCTACTCCCAGGACGTGCTCATCACCCCAAAAATAAACCCGGAGCCCGTTAGCGGTCACTCCCCCTAGCCCCTGCGCCAGCCCCTGGCAGCCAATCTACCTTCTGTGTCTTGGATCTGCCTATTCTGGATGTTTTCCTATACGTGGACTCATGCATCACGTGGCCCTTTGTCCGGCCTCTTTCACGTGGCATAATGTTTTCAGGGTTCATCCGCACTGCCGCAGGGATCAGGGCACCTTTCTTCCAGCCTTCTTGGGGATACTCCACACGCCTCCTTTTCTGGGTTCTAGTAACTTCTTCCTTCACTTGCCCTTTAGACCTAGAGGCGGTGACAGCTCTGCTGTGACAAGTCCCCGGTTGCTGCACTGGCTCCAGGGCTTTCCTGTACCCACAGTCTTGTAATTAAACCCTCCTCAAATATTTTTATTTCAAGTGTGACTTTTTGTCCCGTTGTGACTCTGGCTAATACTCAACTTTCTTGTACACTGCTTCTTTTCGGTATGAATTTCTACAATATGGTTCACATACTTTCTAATAATGAGTTGGGATAGAAATGAATACATGAGGAGCACCAGGTGGCTCGGTCAGTTGGGTGTCCAACTTAGGCTCAGGTCATGATCTCATGGTGCGTGAGTTCGAGCCTAGTGTCGGGCTCTGTGCTGACAGCTCAGAGCCTGGAGCCTGCTTTGGATTCCGCGCCTCCCTCTCTCTCTCACGCTCTGTTTCTCTCTTTCTCTAAAATAAATAAACATAATTTTAAAGATTAAAAAAAAGAGTGAATACATGGTAGGTTTGCTGAGAACATGAAGCATGATGGGTGGCTCTTCCTTAGAGCCCTTGCGTGTTACCAAATCACTGAATGATTTCAGGAATTCCTGGGGGGAACCTTGCCCCCTCCAACCCTCCTGTTTCTGGAAAGATCCATCAGGGAAAAGCTGGCGCTTGGCTGCGTTTTGGAAGGAACTGCGTTCGCTTGGCTCCGGTAATGTGGGTAGAACCCCCAGTGAATGGCCAGACTGAAAAGTGGCCATAACTTTAAACTTCCCATGAAGACACACTTGGGAAATGTGCAAACCCCTAATTTTAAAAAGCGGGCTCCTTGGGAGGAATGTTAGTAGCCAACAGAGAGCCATTTTCTTGTTTTCATCTTGTCGCCCCTGGTGGCTGGGAACAGACTGTCCAGCCTCTGCCTACTCATGAGGATTCTCAAAAGAGTTTTCAATAAATTTCACTTATTAACAAGGAACTGCTCTATTTAAAAAAAAAAAAAGAATGCCATTTGCAAATAACCTCCTATTACTTAAGGCTTTGATTTTTCCTGTATTATGGAGAAGCTGTCGGAACGGCGCAGCGAGACAATGCGGCCCGTGTGGAGGGCCTCCAGTAACAAGGCAAGATTTCTTGGGCCTGTCACTCAAACCTGAGGGCCTCTTTCTGGAGCGATCTTTGATGTGAATGCTCAAAATGCCCCAAATCCAACTGCAATTTAAATCTTAATGATAAAACTCAGGAGCCGGGCAACTGTTTAGAACGGGGAAGGGACACTGAAAGCCCAACAAAATAGCGACTTGGCAGGAGAGGAAAATCAAGGTCAGCACGGCCCAGCTCGCAGAAGTTTTATCTTCCAAGACAGCACTGAGCTGCTCCCATTACAAGGCAAACGCAAATGTCTTGTTTACTATTTCATCTACTTTGTTTGGGGGAACTTGAGGGGCAGACATTGGTGGTTAGAGGCAAGGAAAAGTGCCCTTACTTTCCTGGGTGAGCGTTTCAACTGGTCCATTTCTGGAAGAAGTTTTGGCAATTTGTGCTATGAGACTAAAAACAAAAAAGGCCAACAAGCATATGAAAAGATGGGCTCAGGGCTGGCAGCTCAGAGCCTGGAGCCTGTCTTCGGATTCTGTGTCTCCCTCTCTCTCTCTGCCCTGCCGCTGTTCACACTTGTCTCTCTCCCTCAAAAATAAGCATTAAAGAAAAAAAATTAAAGAAACAAAATATAAATCAAACTACAGTGAGTGATTGCCTCACACTCGTCCGAATGGTCACTCTTGACAGAGCAGAAAACAAGTGCTGTGGAGGATGTGGAGAATCTGAAACCCTGTGCGCTGCTGGCAGGGATCCAACGTGCCGTGTGTAGCCTCGGTGGAGAGCAGTGTGGAGGTTCTTGAAAAATTAAATATAGATCTCCCCTGCATCCAGCAATTCTACTTCTGGAATTGAAAGCAAAATCTTGAAGAGATATTTGCATAGCTGTATTTTTGTATTTCTTGCAGCATTATTCACAATAGCCAGAGGGTGGAAACAGCCCAGTTGTCTGCCGATGGATGAGTGGATGAGCAAAACGCTGTCCATTCATGCAACCGAACATTATCCAATAACACGGAAGGAAATTGTGACACAGGCTACAACAGGGATGGGCCTGGCGGACATTGTGCCAAGGGAAACATGGCGGACACAAAGGACAAATACTGGATGATCTCACTCAAATGAGATGTATAAAATAGTCAAAATCATAAAGACACTAAGGCAAAAGGGGTCGCCGAGGTCAGAGAGGAGGGCAAATCGGTGTCTAGTTTTGCAGGTTGAAGAAGTATTGGAGATACGCTGCACAACAATATGAAGACACTCAACATCGCCAAACAGGACACTTCTAAATGGTTAATTTACATGAAAGAGGAGGGTTTGTGAGCATCATTAAAAGTAAAATAAAAGTTTTAGGGCGTCTGGTGTGTCAATCAGTTAAGAGTCCGACTTCAGCTCAGGTCATGATCTCGCGGTCCGTGAGTTAGAGCCCCGCGTTGGGCTCTGTGCTAACAGCTCAGAGCCGGGATCCTGCTTCAGATTCTGTGCCTCCCTCTCTCTCTGCCCCTCCTCTGCTCGTGCTCTGACTCTCTCTCTTTCAAAATAAATAAACATTAAAAAAAATTTTAGGTGAAATAAAAGTTTTAAAATGTCTCATAAATGTTTGTACCCTTTGTCCAAGAACCTCCATGTCTGGAAATGCATTCTGAGAAGACCTCAGGCCTTTTGCACGTGTTGTTTGCCACAGTGTGATATACAACAGTGAAAAATAGAAGCAATCTAAGTATTCGGCGATAGGGACAGGATAGAGAAATTATTATAAATCATCCAAAGGAATACTCTGTAGCCAATAAGAATTTTGTCACAAAAGAATATTTAGTGGCAAAAAAGAAGAATATTTAGTGGCATTGGAAAGTGATCTGACATACTAAGTCAAAAAAGCACATCAGAACGTGGGATTATAGTGTGATCCTAATTTTGCAGTAATTCGGACATATGTGTGGAGAATAAAGTCTGGAAGATCTATATCAGAATGTGGACTGGAGTCATCTTTGGGCATCAGGATTTGAGTTGACTGTTACGTATCTGTGTGCTTGTCTCCATTCCCCGAGATGAACATTCTCCACTTTTGTGATCAGAAATAAGCAATTTTTTAAAAAATGTCTATTTATTTTTGACAAAGCACAAGAAGGGGAGGGGCAGAGAGAAGGGGGTACGAAGAATCCAAAGTGGGCTCTGTGCCAACAGCAGTGAGCCTGATGTGGGGCTCAAACTCACAAACCACAAGATCATGACCTGAGCCGAAGTCAGATGCTCAACCAACTGAGCCACCCAGTTGCCCCAGAAATAAGCATTTTTTAAGAAGAAGAAAAAGAAGAAGAATGGATTTCCAAACAGATTATGCCACATTGTGGGAGGCGATGCTGGGGCAGTTGGGAATCCTTCTTGACTGCTTTATGTAATTTTTACACTTGCCTGTTAGAAAAATTTTGTGGGGGGGCTCCTGGGTGGCTCAGTCGGCTAAGCATCTGACTTCGGCTCAGGTCATGATCTTGCAGTCCTTGAGTTTGAGCCCCATGTCAGGCTCTGTGCTGACAGCTCAGAGCCTGGAGCCTGCTTCAGATTCTGTGTCTCCCTTTCTGCCCCTCCCCTGCTCATGCTCTGTCTCTCTCTGTCTCAAAAATAAATACACATTAAAAAATTTGAGAGAGGGAGAATGAGAGTGCAAGCAGGGGAGGGGCCGAGAGAGAGGGAGACAGAGCATCCAAAGCAGGCTCCAGGCTCTGAGCTGTCAGCAGCAAGCCCGACACGGGGCTTGAACCCACAAACCGTGAGACCATGACCTAAACTAAAGTCAGACACTTAACCGACTGAGCCACCCAGGCGCCCCTACACTTTTCTGTATAAAAGTATGTCCACATTACTTTTACAATTAAGAAAGCATGAAGTCAAAGCCAAGTGCAGGGACTGCTATCTCCTTTTCCATTACAAACTCACCAGATGTCTTTTCAGGGTCACGGCTTAACAGAGAGCAAGTGCAAAAAGCACCTGCTGACAGTGCAGGCCTAGAGGCCCCCGTGACGGGCACTGTCTGCTCCGTGCGGTCCAGGCTGTGGCGTGTCCTCTGCACACACAGGCCTGCTGGTGAGCCGATGGCCCGGGGGTGGGGGGCAAGGAGCCCCAAAGAGGGGACCTGACCCCCAAGCAAACGGGCTGCGGGCCTCAGAAGGAAGAGGGCACCGAGTGGGCGCTCTCTGGCACAATGCGGTGCAGCCGCCCATTTTAAGAATCCAGACTTCACGGAGCAGCAAAGAACACAGGCCGACGTTTCTCTTTTGACAAAGAAGGTGTCTGGGGTTTGGAAAGCCGCCCAAGTGTGCAGAAGAAGGGTTTCGTAGCCTTCCCCCCGCAACGGTGTTGTCACCACCCTGGAAGGTGGAGCCTGCTCCCTGCGCACACTGGCCGCCACTTTCCCTGAAAAGGATCAAACAGCCGTGAGCCCAGCAAGACAGGAATTTCGGCTCTCACAGAACGTGCTGGGCTCATCTCGGAGTACTCGGAGACAGGGAGGGTCTGTTTTCAACTTGTCTAGGTGTTTAATGGACTTCTCTCAAGTTACTATTGTGTTTTCTTTTTCTTTTTCTTTTTTTTTAAATGTTTTTTATTTATTTATTTTTTTGAGAGACAGAGAGAAACAGCACTAGCAGGGGAGGGGCAGAGAGAGAGGGAGACACAGAACCCGAAGCAGGTTCCAGGCTCTGAGCTGGCTGTCAGCACAGAGCCCGACGTGGGGCTCGAACCCACAACCGTGAGATCATGACCTGAGCCGAAGCCAGACGCTCAACCGACTGAGCCCCCCAGGTGCCCCACCACTATTGTGTTTTCTAAGCGGTTCCCCATTCTTAGGGCAAATTTTTTTGCCTTTCATAGATTATTATGATTTAAGTTTATTTTTCATGTTAGTACGAATTCCTCAAAACCCTCCAAAATGGTATATGACATCCCATCACATGACCGTGCCATAAACTATCCCTTTGGTTGTCATTGAAGTCGTTGGCAATTTTATTACTATTAATGTGGCCGCAATTAATATTTGTGTGTCCTGAAGCTTTGTTGGCATTTATACTATTTCCCCGGGGCTGATTCCACAAGACAGACCACAACTTCCACTGGGTTTTTGTGTGTGTTTTTGTCAAACTATTTTGTGTTGCTTATATATATATTTTTTTCCAAGATGAAATGGTATTTCCTAATGATAAAAGAAATGCCCACTCAATGTAAATGATTCTGGGAAAAGAAAGATATGAGGAAGTGAAAATTATCAGGCAAATCCATTGCGGAGAATTCCTGTTGACATACCTTCCAGATCTTTTGTTCTGTGCATGTATAATAATAGAATATATATTATAACTATCCATGTCCACTTCTAACTTATTTTTCCTTAATGTATCACAGACATCTTCCTAATAATTTAACAGAGAACTAAATCAATTTTCTGGGCTGAATAGTGGATCGCTCTATGGAGAGAGTTATGCTTTATGAACCCAAGTTTGGACACTTTTAAGGCTTTGACTCCTATTATTCAACGACTTTCTAAACGTCTTATCTAATAACACTCACTCCAGTGTCCGGGTGCGACAATTCCCCTCACGTCCAGTGAAAACCATTTGCAATGTTCTGCTATTTTTTTACTGAGACGTTTCTAGCAAAGAATAGTGCCAAGAATCTTAACCGGCGAGTTTAGAGATTTAGGCTGTTTCCTCGGAAAGAACAGAGAAGAATCACAGTGGCTTATTCCTGAATAGTAGGTTGAGAGGGTTAGAGAAGAGAGTGGTTTTCCATAAATATAATTCCGGGAGAAAACACTGTCTCGCACACACGGCGCGCTCTGTTCTTGGTCAGGCAGGTAAGGTCCTGGGGGGAGGGGCCCCAGGCCACATGGCAGCATCTGGGAGTGAGAAGCATCAGCAAATCATGGTTTTCTCGTCTACACGGACTACAGGTTTCCAGGGGCCTTTTCTTTTTCTATTCTGTTTTGTAGGAAGGCAGACAGCAACTGAGAGAAGAAAGTTCTTTGGGCCAGCAGTCACGGTGCTGAGCGTCACTGGTGAAGAGTGAGAGTGGCAAAACCAACGGACCCTTGCTTTGACTCACGGGCCTGAGCCTCTGTCTGTCTGTGTCTCAACACACACACACACACACGCACGCACGCACGGACGCACGGACGCATGCACACACACACATATGCACACACGCCCCACTATGTCTTGCCTGACGCAGTCCGTGGGCCTCTATGAGAAGACCTCATTCCCAAGCCAGCACCAGCCCCGGGCCAGTCTTTCTGAGCCACAGCTCCCTCTGCTCTGTGCAAATCCCAGTGCACAACCCACGGGGTTGTCATGGGGATCGGATGAGCCGGGAATGGGAAAGAGTGTGGCAGAGAGTCACACGCAGGTGTTCAGCAGAGGGGGCCGATCAGCCCACGCCTGGAAAGCCCAGCGAGGCTCCTGAGGCGGTGACACGTGAGCTCTGTGAGCTCCAAGACGGCTTCCCTGCAGCCGGCCTGCTGTCCCCGCTAACTAAATGCCTGTTGAGTGAAGGGACGAACACATGAGCCCACGAATGAAGGAGGGAAGCAGCTTTGAACCTGAAACACAGCCCAGGTGAGTCCGGCACTCTCCCTCTCTTTTCTCCCCTTAACTTCTCGCCCTCTTCACCTCCAGTCTCCCCAGGAGACTGAGCGCTTTACACATCTGACAGGACTCTTCAGAGAACCGCCCCGCCGGGAGGCTTGCCTGCCCCCTTGGGGCTTTCCAGGGTCACCCTGGCACTGTGCCCATTTCCTGGGATCCTCGCCTCGAGCCTGGGAGCTTTAGGATTAGATTTTGTCTTCCCCGTCTTCGTATGGGGCATTCCGTCCAGGGTCCGTCATCTAACGGGTGCCCTGTGTGTTTGGTGAACAGCAGAATGTCAGTGTCAAGCCTTTGCATGCAGGCTGGCCCCATTTTGCGCTTGAACCCAATACCCAGGATTCATTAAAGTTTCCAGTGCCTTGAAACTGCAAACAACAACAACAAAACCCCATGGCATATGGTTCTGCTCTGTGGTTAGTTTCCAGGGGCTTCTAGATGATTAGCAGCCTACGGGACCCCACACCAGCACCAGAAGACAATGGAGCAACCTACTGATGGCGCATCAAGAAGAAAATCTAATAAAGAAATGCAAATCTCTTTAACAAGACACAAAATGTTCATGTCCTCAAAGGGGGTTCGCCTTCCAGAAATAATATGAAAATAACCAGGATCAAGCATTTGGCTTCGTAAAGTGTTCTTGTGGGCTGTGCAGGGCTGCAAGCAGGGAGGAGAATGCTACCTTCTTCGGCTATTCTCTTTTCCACCTTTGGTGTCGGAAATTTCCACCTATGTCTCGCCAAACATTGGCCGGCCCGGAGAATAGAAAGCGATCAGGGTCCTCTCCCCCAAGGAGCCAGTGCCTGGAGCAGGAGACCCAGGAGAGGGCCACTGCCGTGCCTGGAGGCTCAGAGATACTCCCCCCAGCTGGGAAGAGCTGACATCCCAGGGGGATTTGGAAGGGTTGACAGTGTCCCACTGGGTGACAAGGAGGAATAAGACACAGATAGAACGTCATGCATCTGCCGACCCTTTCCTACCAAAGTCCGTCCAAATCCCCCTGCTGGCATTGAAGGCGCTTCTCCTCTGGAGTCTTCCCTGGCTCCCCAGTTCAGTGCTACCAAGCCCAGTGCAAACTCCTCATTCAAGGCCATCCACGGTGCAGCTCCTCCCGGCCTCATCTGTCGTCTCTCCCTTCCCCCAACCCCACCCCCTGCCCCATCTGGAACTCTCTCCTCCTCCACGTCCACCTTCTGTGGTTCTCCCTGCCTTATCTCCCCACCGAGACCGTGAGCTCCGTGGCTGTCACCTCGGCCCCTTCGGCGCCCAGCGCAGTGGGAGCTCAGGCAAGTTGGGTTGCTTGAAGGAAGCTCTCCCGCTGGGACGAGGGCTCCCAGGGGAGACGGCACTGCCTTCCCCTTTGCTGGGGGAACGGTGAGCAGGTCCGGGGGCCCCCTTTCTGAAACGGGAGGAGCCAACTAGTGGCTGACTGGTCTTCCCTGTCACTCTGTCACTCTCGCACCAACTTCAGGCGCCTCCTGCCTCTTTGTCCTCCACGGGTGAGCTCTGTAGAGAGTTCCGGACAGACTCTCCCACAAGGGCAAGGACCCAGACTCTTTCCTTGTTCATTCATTCATTCATTCATTCATGTGCCAACCACGTATGGAACGTGCCGTTTTGGGCTTTGTGATGGTGCTTGGGGACTGTCACCTGCCCTGTCCTGAGGGGCTCCCAGACCGGAGGGGAGTCGGAGCTGGTCACAGGAAGGGAAGGCTGTGGCGTCCAGAGGAGGAGAGAGCTTGACTCCGGGAGGAAGGGGGGCTGCTCAGGGAAGACAGTGCCACCAATAGGGCACTAAAGCGGGTCTACTATCATGGTTAACATGAGAACACGTGGAGGGGCGCCTGGGTGGCTCAGCTGGTTAAGTGTCTGACCAGCTCAGGTCATTATCTCACTCTGTGGGTTCCAACCCGCGTCGGGCTCTGTGCAGACAGCTGAGAGCCTGGAGCCTGCTTTGGATTCTGTGTGTCTCTCTCTCTGCCCCTCCCCTGTTCACGCTCTGTCTCTTTCTCTCTCTCAAAATTAAATAAACATGAAAAAAATTAAAAAAATAAGTAAATAAAGTGAGGACACGTGGCAACATGTGTGCATGAGAGCGTGTGCAGGTATACGTGGAAGTGGGAGGGCACACAGGGCAGAGGGACCGCATGTACTGGGAAACCATGGGATGGGGACAGAGATTGGTTAGTTGGCCATTTTGGGGTCAGGGGATGGTTAGGGAATAGTGTGAGGTTTGGGAACGGACGGCCAGGAGTCTCTGAGCTCCTTTGTTCCCTGGAGAACCCCTGAGGGGAGGGACCAGGACTGCGTCTCTGGAGGTCCCACCTAGGCTCTGAGTAAGGCAGTGACACCCAGCACCCAACGCCAACCCCCACATCCGAGGGCTGCCCCACAGAGGCCAGGCAAGAACAGTTGCCGGCAGGTGCATTTCAGAAGGTAAGGGCAAGTCCAGGGAGACGGGCTCCCGTCCTCCAGTCTGGGGGGGCTTCGACAGAGCAGCTGGAAAGAGACCAAGGAGGAGGGCTCGCCCCTTGACTCCTGCTTTTCCTTCCTGCTCTTCCATTTCCATGGCTTTCTACTGAATAGTTAACCACTCGAGCCACCGGCCAATGCTGCGCGCTGTCGTGTGGCCGCCTGGGGTTCCCACAGCAGCAAAGCCTGCAGCTCAGGTGACCCTCGTGCAGGGGGAGGCACGGGCTCCCACGGAGACCTCGGCGCATCTGGGTTCTGCTGCGGAGGCCACCACAGCCCTCTTTAAAAAAAAACAAAAAAAAAAGGGCCTGGATTTTAAACAAACCCTTTTTGTGGGAATAATTTTTATGTTGGGAACATAAAGACTTGGGAAGTATTTGTGGGCTCAATTTTGCACGCAATTAATTGTACTTACAAATGCCTCCTTGAGGGCACAATTAGTCACTAGCAACTCATTCGAGAGGTGCCAGGGGCTAATTGTACCCCCAAGTGAGAAGTTTCAGGTGTAATTAATTATTCTTTAATTATTAAATTTATTATTCATTGGTTGGATGCACAAAGTTTTGCGCAGATGAACTTGCTGGGGAAGGAGAGATGGAATGAAGGGGCTTGCCCCCCCCCCCCACCCCACAGACAACAGCCAAGTTGACGCGGGAAGAGGAATAAAGGCCAGACTCAGCGTGGGAAATTCCTCAACTGACAGTAAAGAGCCCACAGACTTGGGACGACAGCGGGAGGGCCCTGGGTCAGGCAGAGGGAAAGGTTGGGGTCTGAAGCTCCAGGGCCTGGTCCAGCCCACTCTCCTCCCTGAGCCTCACCTCTACAGCAGACCAGCAAGTGCTGAGCACCCTTCGGCGCCACCTTGCAGGTGCAGGGAGTGAGTTTTCTGCAGACGTCAACGTCCCTGAGAGGCGATGCTATGGGCATGAATTTCATATGCATCCTGTCCATTCATTTGTAGTGATTTTACTCCATTTGTGTGCATCTGTAAACAATTTATAGTGTTTTGTGTGTTTTTAATATGTCCTCAATGATATCTTTCTGCAACACAATTTTTTTTCACTCAGCTGTCTGGCTTTGCGCTCTGTCCGCAGTGATGCATGCGGACCCTGGTCTGCGGATGGAACAGGTTCCCGAGGCCCTGGGGCACCTGCAGGCTGAGACGAAAGAGAAAGGGAACCGTCCCCCTTGACCACCTCTGTTCCATCGGGCACCTCTAGTTGCAACAGCAGAAGCCGGTACCCATCTAATTTAAGAGGAAAAGGAATTTTTTTGACAGGCCACCAGGTAGCATAAGTTATCATGATTATTTTTAGATGTTTTATTTATTTCTGAGAGAGAGAGTGTAAGCAGGGGAGAGGCAGAGAGACAGTGAGGGGACAGAGACTCTGCATTGACAGCAGGGAGCCCGGATGCGGGGCTCGAACTCACGAACCGAACCGTGAGATCGTGACCTGAGCTGAAGTCGAACGCTCAACGGACTGAGCCCCCCAGGCGCCCAGGGCAGCACCCAGCACTGCAGGGAGATCTAAAGTCACAGGCAGCAGCGGGGCAGTTCCTGGAGCCCAGGGGCCGGAGCTAAGCCGTACCTTGTCATGGAGCCCCAGAATGAAGGCAGCGGCACTGTTCTGCTCTTCTGTCATTTCACTCAACACTCAAGGTCCCTGAGAGAAAACTGCACTCCATCCGGCTTACGCAAAGAAGGACGATAAGACTTTCAAAACTAAAAAGTCCACCGTTCCAGAGTAGAGCCAGCTTCAGGCCCGGATGAGGTCACTGGGACTCGGCCTCTCCCATGTCTTAGAGGGGCGCCCCCACGAGGCTGGGTCGTGCCCCACGGGGCTGGGTCGCATCCCCATGCTGGCCTGGGGGTGGGGGGCTCCTGCTGCTCTTCGCCTCCTGTGAGCTCAGCTTCCACACGGAGAGGAAAAGGTCGGCCCCGTCCTGGCTTTCCAAGGAAAAGACTCCCGGCCCGGCCTGGGCCCTGGGGAGGCCACGCTTCCATTCCCAACAATGACAGGGGCCAGGGGATGCGGTCTCACTGGCTCCCACCTGCGCACAGGCTTGCTCCGGGGAGTCCCACCTGAGCGCAGAGCCGACAGCTTCTCAAAGGGAGGTTGGCTGTCTGACCCGGTAGACGCCCAGTTGGCCGAAAGACCATAACGGCCACCCCAACAAGCAGCGTAGATGCTCGAGAGAAGAGAGACGAATACAGTAAAACGGCAGCAGGCTGGCCACCGCGGGACTCGTCAGTCAGAGCCCGTGCTGGGGAAGGAAGGCCCCAAGCAGCAAGTGTCGATCGACTATGTGATGGTCTGAAGAAGCAGCTTTCTTTTTTTTAATTTTTTTTTTTTAATTTTTTTTAATTTTTATCTTTATTTATTTTTGAGAGACAGAGAGAGAGAGAGAGAGTACGAGCAAGTGAGGGTCTGAGAAAGAGGGAGATACAGAATCTGAAGTAGGCTCCAGGTTCTGAGCTAGCTGTCAGCACAGAACCCGATACGGGGCTCGAACCCACAAACCGAACCGTGAGATCATGACCTGAGCCGAAGCCGGACGCTTAACCGATTGAGCCACCCAGGCGCCCCCTCTTTTTTTTAATTTTTAATATTTATTTATTTTTGAGAGAAAGACCCAGAGGGGGAGGGGCAGAGAGAGAAGGAGAAAGGGGATCCGAAGTGGGCTCTGTGCTGACAACAGAGAGCCCGATGTGGGGCTTGAACCCATCAACCTAGAGATCATGACCAGAGCCAAAGTCGGATGCTTCACCGCCTGAGCCGCCCGGGCGCCCCATAAGCCCCCTTTTTAAACACACTGGTGCCAGTTCCCGTGGCTCCCCAGTCCGCCAGCAGCGTGGGCGCCAGGGCTGTGACGCCCCACCCAGTGCTTCTTCCATCTTCCTTCCTGTCTATTACTGTCAAATGATGAACTTCAACTGCACACTACATTTCCCTGGGATCATCCCCTCAGATGAATTATGTGAATAATAAAGTTTCAGTATTTTTCATTCGGCAATTAATCTTGGTGAGGACGAAACTTCATTGAAGGCGCGGGTACGGTGGCTGGAATCCATTAATCAGAGCGGCGAGGAAGCCGGCCAGGCGCCGGATCAGCCTGGGCCTCGAGAAGCGGGACATCTCAAACCCCGGGGGAGTCTCCGCAGTTCCGAGGTGGGTCCCGCTTGAGGCGCAGCTGTCCCCGGACTAAGGGAGCGGGCTGCCCGGCCTGCGGGCCCCTTGTCTCAGGTTCGGTGTGGGGGAACCTCCTGGTGTCACATCCACCAGAGTGTTGGTGGGAGGGAAGAGAGGCTGGGAAAACCAGCTCATAAACCCAAACCGGTCATTATTAGTATGGCAAAAACGCCGCGCTTATGCCCTGAATAGTTTACGTTAAATTAAAAACCGTAAGTTATCTCTGAGACACTCCATTTAGAACATCTGAGGTTAAATATGGTTCAAAGCAACTCCTTCAATTAAATTGCTCTTCCTTGGCTCCAGTAAAGTATATTAAACATAATTTCCTGAAAAGTAACAGAGATCATTACTCCGTTTGCAAATTGATACCATGTTATTAAAAATAGGAAATATTTGCAGGGGCGTTTCGGATCACTCTGTTTTTACCGAGAACCTGATATGGGCAGTGAGGATCCATCTGAAACCCGATTTCTGGGTAAGGCCGGGGAAGGGAGTGTGTGGGCGGGGAGGGGGCCGGGGAAGCATCAGAACGAGTGGGCGGGGCGTGAGGGGGCGACCCCGGGCTGGTCCTGGACCCCCAGTAAAGAACCTGCCTCGAGTCCCGTGTCTCTCCATTCTGCACCCCGAGGCTGTCACCCCTGGAGAACGTCAGCCGGCTAAGCTGTGGGCTGTTTACTCATGTTCGACTTTATGGGTTGTCATTCCACTCACATAAATGGACTTTATGGCCGTAGCTGGCTTTTATCTTCACCCGTCCTTTTGGAAAGGCCTGTAACTTTTACAAGTAGCAAGGCTGGCTGGCTCTCACCCCTGCTCCCAGAGTCACTGTCACTGAATTATTTCAAGTTCATAAACCAAGCCCCTAAATGGCTCTTTCAAGGCTTGCTGTGACTCAGGTGGAGTGATGGGGGTTTGCAAGCCAAGCGTGCCCGGGCCCCGGGCTGGACGGCCATCTTCCGGCGAGCTGGCAGGGGAGGACCTGAAGGCCCGAGGCGGGCGGTCTGGTGGCAGAGCCAGCGGGAGCCGATGCCTTCGGGTGCCAGTCCTTGGTAAGGGGCAGAGTGTCCGCGAGCCAGGTGGAGCGTTGGGTCAAAGCCATCCGTACATGCGGGGGGTGCGAAGTCAGGCTTGAATACACGGGGGTGCATTTCATCCGAGGGAACTGCCCAGAGACACGAGGGGGCTGCAGGCGTGTGGGAGGAGTGGGGGTTCCTGCTTGGACTCTGCAGAGGACCTGGACCCGGTCCGTCCTCTGTGACTGTGGCGTGCCAGGGAAAACGGGACACGCGCAAGAATGCTCCTTGTGTGTGTGGCCTTCAGAACCACCCGGGAACGCCTCTTCCATCCACAGTAGCATTGTCCCCACGGGGAGCCATGAGCAGCTGCTCGAGGACCTGGGACAGAGCACAGGGTAGAAAAAGGCTGCTCGGCTCTCTGGCCCCGGAAGGTGCCGGAGCCCTTGAGTCACAGCCCCCTGGCCTCTTCCCCAAGTGTGCAGCTCCTGCCAACTCTTGTTCCAGGCCCCTGTGGCCCATCTCGGGCTTACGTGTGACCAGGGCACCCCAGCGTAAAACACCTGGCACTCAGGAAGTCCATTGCCGGGCTGGGGGTGGGGACATGTGGAAGCGTGAAAGATGCTTCGACACTGTTCTCCGAAAGGCAGCATCGGTTTGCCCTCTGACAGGGTGGCAGTGCCCATGTCCCCAACTCTCGCCAAGGACTGGCATTACTCAACTCAACACTCAAGCCAACCTCGAGGCGCCTGGTGGCTCCGTTGATTGAGCGGCTGACTGGATTCCCGCTCTGGTCCTGATCCGAGGGTCGTGGGTTCGAGCCAGGTGGAGCCTGCTTAAGATTCTTTCTTTCCTTCTCTCTCTTTCCCCCTCCCCTCCTCCCGTTCTTGTTCTCTCTCTAAAACAACAACAGCCCAGCTTGGGCCGATCTGGTGGGTTAAAAAAGATATCTCATTCTTGCTTTGATTTACACTTCTGACTCCTAGGGAGGTGTAGCAACTTTCCTTGTGCAATATTGGTCATTCGTGTTTCTTTTGTGAATTGCCTTTTATGAATGTTTGTATTTTTCACCTACTTTGCTACTGGGCTGTTTGTCTTTTTATTATTAAATGGAAGCTCTTCTTCGTATAATGAGGTCACTAATACCGTGTCTTATATGTAGCAAATACTAGCTCCCCATCGGCTTCTCTTTTAACCTAGTTTATGGTTTATTTTTTTCCTACAGTGATACTTGCTTTTTTCTCCAGAGGAATACTCATTCATGTGCCAGAAGCCAAGACACGGATGTCCGCTGCGGCCCTGTTATTAACAGTGAGGCGCTGGAAAACCCCCTATGTCCATCAATCAGGGACTAGTTACACAAACCACAGCACGTCCCTACCAACCATAGGACGACCAGCTGCAGGAAAAAGACAGATGAGGCCAATATGTACATACTGATGGGGAACACCGTGTAAAGCAAATTGCAGAGGAGCATGCCTGGGACGATACCACTTAAATAATAAAATCCCAGCAGATTAAAAAGCCCCGACTCCATATTTCTTAACATGGTATTTAAAAAAATTTTTTTTAATGTTTTTTTAAAATTTATTATTGAGACTGAGAGAAACAGAGCGTGAGTGGGGGAGGGGCAGGGAGAGCGGGAGACACAGAATCTGAAGCAGGCTCCAGGCTCCGAGCTGTCAGCACAGAGCCCAACGTGAGGCTCGAACCCACGAACTGTGAGATCATGACCTGAGCCGAAGTCGGCCGCTTAACCGACTGAGCCACCCAGGCACCCCTACATGATATTTTTATATGCATAGATTCATAAATGCACAGAAGTAGATCTGGAAGGATCCACACGACGCCAATGCCGGTGGTTACTTTGGAGAGAAGCCTGGAATCAGAGGTGAGTGTCAAGGGGACTTGAGCGACGTTATTTGTGTTGTTATTATTACTGGTATTATTTCATCTGTGTTGTTTGGATATTTCCTAACAAGACTGTGCTAGGGACTAAGTGCTTGTGTTTCCCCGAATCCATATGTTGAAAGACCACCCCCGGTGTGACGGTGATTAGGTGATTAGTTGGCGAAGGTGGAGCCATCGTGGGTGGGATTCGTGCCCTTAAAAGCACAGAACTTACTTCCACTGGTTTTGCTTTTCCTCCACGGGAGGACCCCATCAGAGGTCGGCGGCCGGTGCCCTTGAGGGCTTCTCCCTGAACCTGAGCGTGTTGGCACCTTGATCTTGGACTTCTAGCCTCCAGAACGGAGTGAGATAGATGCGCGTTGTTAATAAGCCGCCGAGTCCGTGGTATTCTGTTATAGCAGCCTGAGCTGACTAGGACAGACTGTATTTCTGTTTTTCGTGAAAACCTGATGTGTAACACAGGCTCCGGCAAATTCTGTGAGAACCGCAGGAAGGCTGGGCCCTCACTTTGACCCACCTGTTTCATCTCTGTTGAGTTCACAGAGGCAACCCAGAGCCATGGGGAGAAGAGAGGAGGAAGAAAAGTGGGGTATACTGGGTATCTCCTGAGTCTGAGACCCTGAGTTAGGGTCCATCCCTGTGCGGGCATTCGACGCAGAGCTGAAGTCAAGTGTTGACTTTGCCCCTTGATTACCTGTGTGACCTCGGCGGAGACATTTAACCATTTAGCCTCTTTGGGCCTCAGTTTCTTCATCTATAAAGTGGGTGCTAACAGACTAGAACAGCCTCAGGGAGCCCCCAGACCTAAGACAGAGAGTGTGAAAGGATACACAGACTCAGGGGGGCAAGAACTGTTTTCTGATCATGCAGTTTACAGAGTGATAGTTCAATAGCTAGTCCTTGAAGGTAACTGTCAAAAATGTTGGTTATTGGGGCACCTGGGGGGCTCAGTCGGTTGGGCGTCTGACTTCAGCGCAGGTCATGATCTTGCAGTTCATGGGTTCGAGCCCCGTGTCGGGCTCTGTGCTGACAGCTCAGGGCCTGGAGTCTGCTTCAGATTCTGTGTCTCCTTCTCTCTCTCTGCCCCTCCCCTGCTCACACTGTCTCTGTCTCTCAAAAATTAATAAAATGTTAAAAAAAAGTTGGTTATTCTCCGTGGAGGATGAAGCCTCGGGGTGAGCAGGGAGGTTTCCGAGGGCTTCACGGTCTTCCCCACCTGTGCCTTTGAACCTCTGGTCCACACGAGGCCTTTGGCAGCAGAAGCAAGGTGGGTGCTATCGCTGGCGTGGCGCGCGTGGAGTTAAATCCACAGAAGGGCAACGAGGAAGGCTCCAAATGGAGAAGAAAGAGCCTCCTGGGGAAAAATTAAGACGAGAAGAGCCATCTATTTGGGGCCTGTCTTCCCTTTCTGGGGCCATCTTTGAGGTGATCTGTCAGCGTCAAGGCTGGCGAGAAGGACCTGCAAAGATCAATTCTTCTGGGCAAGATAAATAGTTTAAAATAATTGTATGTGTGTAAGGGGCTCGCCTCCTCAGAATTGAAGAGAACAGAGGGAGTCAAGACCGGCTCAGGGGCAGCGTCTTCTGCTCGCGGCCCAGGGTCTGCCGTTCCGTGCGGAATGGTTCCGAGCTGGCAAACAGCCAAGGAGCTTAATCACCCTCCAGAGTTTATTATGAGTAACGCCCAACGCTAATGGATCATCCTTAGCAAGAACATCATTCTGGTTATTTTCTCGTTTTTGTAAATTGATCTATAACTTTGAATCCTGGTCCTTGGGAGCTCTGCAATGCGCACTAGAAATCAGAGAACCCGGTAGATTTTTTTTCATTTCCACAAAGATCAAATGAGGCTAATTTTTTGTCGAAGTGGGGTTGGGGTCCCACCTGCTCAGACCCCACTTCTCTGTCCCCCACAGTGGCCCCTAGGGCGTCTCCTTGAAACACAAGGGCTTTAAAGAATATGGAAACGACTGATCTCACCAAACTCCCCCATTTTTCAGATGAGGAAATTGAGGCCCAGAGAGAGGAAGTGATTTGACCACAGCCACGCTCCAGGTAAGTGAGGTAGACATGGTTGGTTGCTCACTCAGCAGCCATTGCCACAGCTCCCTTTTTCTTGCTTGAAGAGCCCATCTCATATTAGAGAGGTTAAAAACGCCGGATTACTCACTTTCCAAACCTCTCTTCCAGCTAGAGTATGGCCATTGACTCAGTTGTGCCCGGTCCTGGGAAGGGTTTCCCTGCCTGACAAAGAAAAAGCAAACATGGAGAAATTATCTTTCTTCTTGACTTTTGATGTGGCTGTGGTAAGGATGTGATGGCTGGAGCTGCAGCAGCTGCTTTGTAATCACAAAAGCAGAGCTTGAGGATCACTGTTGTATTATCTGGGGTCTAGCCAGGGAACATGAGCTACACTGTTTAAAACAGGGGAGATTAATGCAGGGATCGCTCATATAGGTGATGGAAGAGCTGACAGGCCAAAGGCAGTGATGAGGCCCCCCCAAGGCCAAGGTTAGTAATTGCAGGATCCTCCTAGGACTGGAAGGGGAGAGGAGAAAGGGGAGTTATGAGAGCTCAGAAGTTGGACTTGGGATCTAGAGTTAAGGCAAAAGGCTCCTGGAAGGAGCTGGCGGGTAGAGAGGAGTTGTCCGGGGTGTTCAGTCCTGCCAGGGATGTGCCAGAAGAGAAACGCCCTGACTTCACTCCTCCACCTGCCCTCCAATCCTCCTCCATCAGGGGTTCCGTTGGCCACACTTGTCCCAGCATCCCGGGAATCACAGTTCCCTGAAATGCAAGCAGGGCAGAGCAGGGAATGGGTCCAAGATCAGACAGCAATGACCTGATCACCACATGGAGGATGTGATGCCAGAGAGACAGAAGGCCCCTGTGCCTCCTGCATCACGGACCAGTCTGCACCTCACCTCCTGCTGGGTTTCTCGAACTGGGGATACGAGAGGTCCAAATTCTTAAAGCCACTTGGATGTGAGCAGATTCAATGCTTGCAGGTGAAGCAGCCTCCGTGTCGCAGCTGAATCTGAGCCAGAAGCCGCGTCTTTCCACGTGGAGTCACACTGGCCGCTTGGCCCGCAGAAGAGACGATGACAGAGGTCACAAAGCAGACTCCTGTCCCCACGCAGGGGAAGGTGCCCACAGCTTCGGCAGAGGAGAGAAAGTGAGATTGTGAGCAGGTCACGGCGCAGCTCCGGCCACACGCCCCACCTTCTTGAAAAGAAAACTCGGTCTGAGTCACTCACAGCAGAGCTCGGAAGGCTGGGGGAGAGAGAGTGGTTGTCCCCAACCAGTGATGGAGGGTGTCCTGGGGCTGAGCCCCAGGTTTTTCTCAGGATGTCGGCTGCATGGGTCCCCTGGACCGGCGGTTTTCACACTTTGTTGAGACTCACAATCACACGGAAGTTTGCTGGTGAGCCCAAAGTGGGGCTGGGAGCCCCAAGCACCCCCTCTTCATCCTATGCCACGGCTCCGAGGGTCTTCCCAGCACTCTGCAGAGCATGATTTGAAAGCAATGGATTGAGTCCACCCATGTCTGCTCAGAGCCGGGGAAACCGAGGGCCGGGTTCTCTCTTAGCTGGCTGCAGGGACAGAGAGCCTGCGCAAGGTGGCCCGTGTGACGGGAAGGGGCTTACGGGCTCATCTGGTAAAATTGGAACAGGCAGGGGCACAGGTGTTCTCAGGGACGTCAAGTATGCCTGCAGGCTCCTTCATGGTCAAGAATGAGTTGCCATGGCCTTCAGGCTGACCTCTCTGGTTGAGTCCAAGGACAGAATTCTAGGTGTTTCTTTCTCTGTCCCAGACAAAGACTCCTGGGAATGCGCTTGGGTCTTGGGCTCGCGGCTTGGACCACTCCCTCACGCCACTGGACCATGTCCGATGGCCCGGCCTTCGCCACAAACTCCGTCTGGGCCCTGGGGAGCTGATACCAGAGAGTTTGCAGACAGCAGAGTCATGACCCCTGGGGAAGCGGGAGGTGCGAGGCCAAGGCCGCCAGCCTGTCCCTGTCCCAGGTTCCTTGATGCAGCAAGGAGTCTGCTTCCCAAGGCCTGGACTGAGCCCGGGCTTGACCGTTGACTTCCGTGTGACCTTGGCAGTCCTGGGACGCCTTTGGTTCTTGGTGTCCCCAGTTCTGATGGGGTCATCAAGCAAGCTGAGGAGTTGAGAAATGCTCACCCACTAAACCAAGGAGGAAAACCTTAGCTATAGGTTAGATTTTGCAATGGAGCCCCCCGTAACCCGACTTCGTGGTCTCGCCTCAGTGCCAGGCTTCTGGGTTCCCTCGCCGGTTCCTTCCCCAAGGTCCTTGGGAAACGGCAGGGGAGGGGGGGGCAGCCAGCTCAGACCTCTCCCCTCCAGGTAAGCCCCTCAGCTCCCCGACTGGCAGGCCTTCTGGAAACTCCAGTGCTGGTACCAAGCATCTTTTTTTCTGGGGGCTGTGATTCTTATTTGGTTAAATAACACATTTAAAAAAATTGTTGTGATTCCATACTGAATTCCCATATGGTTAATTGGAAGTGTTCTCACCAATATTGCAGGCTGTAAAAACTAATGAGGTAAATGGAAAATTTATCAAGTGCCACAGTTAGAAATTAACTTATTGCTTGATGCCGCGCTTATGACTAATGAAGTTAGGGGGGCTCATCACACATAGAACAAAACATGGCGGCCAGCCAGCTCTTGACAATGGGGAGAAGCCTTCTACCTGCCCCTCTCTACCTCTCTCCCCCCTCCCTGTGGTCAAATATCAGATGAGTAGACAAATGGCCAGGCTAATCTAGGTCCCCCAAACACAGTATCATTCAGTTACGTGGTATATCACCAATAATAGCGATCGTTAGCATGCGTGGATGCTTCGTGCCTGGGGCTTTGTGTACCCTTTCATTCTTCTCCTGTCAGGGTCATAAGGCAGGTGGCATGATTACCCGTAAACCACAGATGAGGAAACTGAGGCTCAGAGACATGAGGTCACACAGTCCTAAGTGGTGGAACTTCATCCCCTGGTCTGATTCCAATATCCATACGCGTTCCACGTAGCAATTCCGGAATTCATTCATTCAATCAATCCAATGACAAATGGGCACGGAGACCCTATGGGATCCCGGGCACTGAGTTCTGCTGGGGTCACTGGGGCGGAGCAGGGCATGGATGAAGGCTATGGATCCCGACCCAGCTCTGTCCGAGCGCTGGTTGTGGGACTGGGCTGCGCCTTCCATCTGGCTCTGCAGCCCTGCCCCCTACTCCCTTCTGTGCCCTGGGGCGCTGGCCTGTACGGCCCACATTGCTGGGCCCCCTCGCTCTCTGGCTTCTGGTGAACCTGAGCCTATTGGAGGCACAGCCCGGAAGTGACCTGGGAGGAGGGGGGGAAGGTTCTTTAGCGCCCTCCTTGCTGGTCGCACACCCTCGCCCCCGCTCCAGAGACCAAAGCGGCTCTCCAGACGTTTTCTGCGCGCAGCTACTCCCTGCGGCTGCCCAAGGCCCGTACTCCTCTCTCCTTCAGGCCTGGGGGCGGTCAGGGCTCCCTGCTGTCACTAGCCTGGGTCACTGCACCGTCCCTTGTGGGCTCCCTGAAGTCCTGCCTCCACTTTCGTGAACTGCCCTTTGTAACTCTCTTGCCAGGATCCCTTTGAGTGGCATCTGCCCAGCTGGGATGTGACACAGCGACAAGGTGACTTTACTCACGTGGCTGGCGTGGGTCATGTCAGTTCCCTCACCTGGAGACCAGGGCAGCGCACTGCTGTCCTGAGGATTACAGAAGCTGATTTGTGTGAGGTGCGCAGGACAATGGTCAGGACATGCAGGCACTCTCCTCCTTACTGCAGGGCTCTGCCTCAGGGCGCCCGGCGGCTCAGTCCCTTAAGCGTCTGACTTCGGCTCAGGTCATGATCTCACGGTTCATGAGTTTGAGCCCCCCCGCCCCCGTCAGCCTCTGTGCTGAAAACAGGGAGCCTGCTTGGGATCCTCTGTCCCCCTCTCTCTCTGCCCCTCCCCCATTCATGCTCTCTCAAAAATAAATACGTTTTTTAAAAAACCTTAAAAAAAGAAGACAGGGTCCTGCCTTGAAGGGCAAAGTGCAGTGATTCTCAAACTTGCGTTTCCAGCAGAATTACCTGAGGTGCCTGCTAAACGGGCGGAGTCCAGGCCACACCCATGGGGAGGACCACACAGCAGGAAGGAACAGGGAGTGGGCGTCTTCATCCGTGGGGTGGCTGGTCTGGGAAAGGGTTCTGAGGAGCTGCCTTCGAACGGAGACCTGCACCCACGCACAGGGAACAAGGGTGGTCTGGGGCCAGGCCGGGCTGGGACGTGACAAAGCCACTCCGGATGGCCAGAACTCTGGGGTGGCAGGAAGTGGTGAGAGGTGGGTTCCCGGCAGGCTGTATGCCGTAGCTGAGACTTCACCTTTCCCTGAGAGGGGTCCCCGCAGGGCTTCTACTGGAAAGGGACCCAACGCGGGGAGACCAGGGAGATATTTCTCCAAGTGTGAGTCACCTGCCATATTAAAGATGGCGGACTCCTGGTGGTGGGTGGGTGGTAGAAAGGGGTCTGAGCTTACACACACATATATATGTGTACATAATTATATATTAATAAAATAGTATACCGTATGCCATATATTATTATGTAATATGTGATCCATTATAAATATATAATATAATATTAATTATATATTAACTATATATATATATATATAATTTACTGTCAAGGTAGCTAACATAAAGAGGTCTGAACTTCTTGCAGAAGCTATGTGATTCTGGCCCCCATTAGAATTAGAGGCCCCCGACCTGGGAGCTCGTGGTAGTGACAAGGAAGATGAGGAGGATCTGGACCTGGGGGATGAAGAAGGCACACGGGCAGGTGTCCAGGGGGAGGGGGAGCCATGCCCAGGGTCGATCAGGTGCAGGTGAGGCAGGGGGGAGCAAGGAAGACGCTCGGGCTTCAGGGCGGAGGAGGCTTCACCGCAGGGGGGACCAAGGATGCAGGTGCGCTCAGGTGTGGAGACACTGCGTTCATTCGATCACATGTTGATGAGGCTCTTCGTTTTCCGTCAGCTTTACTCCATGGCCTCAGCGTGCTTTCCTTTCTCTCTTCAAAGACTTCTTGCCAGCACCACCCACAGTCTCAGTCGGCCCCCCGAGAGCAGGGCTGCTCCCCTGACCTCCCACGAAGTCCCCTGGTGGGGACACCGGAACCGAAGCTGCCTTTGCCTTCAGAGATCAGGTCTGGTTGGGCTCCAGCAGCCTGGGCGCTGCATGGAGGGAGCCAGGGGACTGGGGTCCGAGGGTCCGGGTGTGGATCTTGTCCCACTCCCTGGGGGCTTCCACTCGGAGCCCTCGTCTCCTAATCTGGGAGACGATCCAGCAAAGCAGGCCTCACCGAGACAGTGCACACGGTCATCTTGTCACCTAGACAGGTGGTGTCGGCGGGAGACATGAGGTGATTTGAAAAGGGTCCAGAGGTGTGGACTCAGAAGTGGGTCACTGCTTTGGACCCAGCCAGAGCAGGGGAGGAAGGAGGCCCAGCTCTCTGCTTTCGCGGCAAGCTCTGAGGAGCGCCTGGAAGACGAGGGCCCCGGCAGCGGGGTTACTGCTCCGACATGCACGACTCCTCCGTGGGCCGGGCCCGGTGGGCAACATGGGGTCGAAGGCTGGTGATTTCTTCAAGCACTTCAAGTGAGGAGCCTGCTCTGAGTCCACTTGGCCGCCCCAGGAACCTCTGAAAGCTCCCCAGGGTGATGTCGGTATTGCTCTGGGCAGGTTCACGCCTCGTGTGCCTGCTCTCCTCTCTCTTGTCCGATCTCTGTGTTCCAGCACGTTCCTCCCCTCGGCCGCCCCGCACCTGACTCCACTGGAGAACTGCTCACTCTTCTTTCCTTTGCTCCTTGGAAGCCCGAGCCCTCCCCCGACCTTCTCCTGCTCCCTCGGGGCCGGCCATCCTCCATCCTCTGCCGTCACCCCCACGATTCAAGGCCCTGCGCGTGTCGCCTGCATGCGAACAACACCCCTCTCCTCGGAAGCCTCCACGTGAGTCACAGCCTCTCGGACCGTGGCTGTTACCCGGAGAAAGAACGTACTGACGCCGATGACCGCAGTCACATTACAAGGGGCGGGCCAGCCAAATCACTCCCCAAATCATGCCTGTGCCTGTGGAGCCCACAGTAGAAGGAGCCAGAAGCAGTTTCACAGCCCCCTGGAGGCTCCTTGGGGCAGAGGCTGTGTCTGTGTCCTCAGAAGTCCAAGTATGGCGTCTGCCCATCTGGTGCTTCTTGTGTGTTTCTTGAGTGAATGAAAGCAGACGGAGCCCTCACCTGCAATTCGGTGAGGGCGCCCTGAACGCACCCTGCGTGCGTGGTGCTAGGAACTCTATACAGGCGCGCAAGACCCAGGCCCGGGCCCTGGGGAGCTAACAGCTTTGTGGCAGAGAGAAAGCACACGCACATCAGTCTACCACTCTGTCGGCATGCATGAGCACGAACGCTCCTGGCCTCTATCCGTCCCCCGAAGACGTGGTTGTCGCCGCCTCCCCCCTGGACCATGCAGCTGCTTGGGACGGATTTCCGTGCGGTTGGCTCCCCTCTGCTCCAGTCTCTCCAGCACATCGGGCTGGACGAAGCTTCCTGAATGAAGCCCCACGCACAGCATGGCCCCTGCCAAGCTTCCGTGCCTCCCCTTTATTTGTGAGTGAACCACAAGTTGCCCTTTTTTAAAAAAGAATATTTCTGGGGCGCCTGGGGGGCTCAGTCGGTTGAACCTCCGACTTCGGCTCAGGTCATGATCTCACAGTTCATGGGTTCGAGTCCCGTGTCAAGCTCTGTGCTGACAGCTCAGAGCCTGGAACCTGCTTCTGATTCTGTGTCTCCCTCTCTTTCTGCCCCTCCCCCACTCATGCTCTGTTTCTCTCTCTCAAAAATAAATAAACATAACAAAATTTTTTTTAAAGAATATTTCTTAAAAACATGTTTTTGATTTTAGAGATTGAGCACACATGGGTGAGGTAAAGGGGTGGAGGAAGAGAGAGAGAGAGAGAGAGAGAGAGAGAATTTCAAGCAGGCTCCATGCTTAGTGTGGAGCCCAATGTGGGGCTTGATCCCATGACTCTGGGATCATGACCTGAGCTGAAATCAAGAGTTGGGTGCTCAGCTGACCCTCTCAGGTGCCCCCCAATAACCCTTTTTAAAGGCCCTTCCTGTTTGTCCAGTCCGTCTTGTACCCCTTTGTCACATAGCCCCACAGGACATCTGCCATCCCTGGAATGTGAACATCATTCCCGCCCTTGACCCTTTGCTCAGAGACGCCTCCAGCCACGTCGCCATTTCCACACCACACCTCTCCACCACGGCACCCTCCTACTTTGAACCCTACTTTCTCCAAGAAAACTTCCTGATTAAACCAATCGGGAAGAGCCTCTTCTACATTAAAAATTTCACGGTACAGGCTCCTGAGATAATAATGGCACCCAAACCTGGACAGCAGGAAGCGAGCAGACCATCTCTCGTGTTGCCTGTAGAATCTAAATTGATACAATCACTCAGAAATCCAGTTCGGCCTATGCATCAGGAGATTTTAGAATTCTCTCGGTAAGCCCAATAAGTCCACTCGTAAGAGTCTATTTTATGGAAAACATCAGAAATGCCATCAGGGACTCCTACGTAAGAAGACGGGCTGCAGTGTTAGTTGTGCGCTCCCTGAATGGAAACCGTCTGGAACCGCGCCTCTTGTTCACTGGAAGTGTCGTGGCTCAATATATCACAGCGCGTTCCCGGGAGGAAATCTGCAACCACACGGCCGCTGTGTTTCCGGGGAGCATCCAGTGGCACCGGAACCTGCTCGTGGCATAATATCCGGACAATGGAGGCAATTTACAAAACAAGTATTTTTATATAGGCGTAGAGGCCGGAAGGAAATCGGTTAAAAGGTGGACGGAGATGATCTCTAGTTGGTAGTTTACAGATTATTTCAAAATTTCTTCCTTATGATCTCTCTGTTTCTGGCTCTGTAGGGTACTGGCTTTATGAGTGAGATTAAACTGTCTTCTCTTCAAAAGAAAGCACAGAGCTTTGGACGTCTCTTAGGGAGAGATTTTCTCCTGCCATATTTATAATTTGGGGGGTACATGTCTCTATTCTCTTTAAATAAACCCCTACATGACATATACTATCTTTTTTTTTAGCTCACTTTGGGGGGCCCTAAGAGCCTAGTCCATCTTTCAGTGTAACTAGTTAACTAGTGTTAACTAGTTAAAGAAATAGGATTGGCTTTCTGTGCCATCAGCCCTCAGGGCGCTGGGGCCCCTGTGTCTGAGCGGGGTGCAGGCAGGGCACAGGGACCGCCCAGCAGAACGCAACTGGCGGTAAGGGGCGAGAGCCCGTGGCAGGAGCTCAATTTCGGTCATTCCATTTCCTCATGGAAATGGTTCCATAAATCGAGTAGTTGATCGCCGTACAAAATCTTCTTGTTCTTGAAGAACCTACTCTTGTTTTTGCTTAACTATTGATTTTTATTTTTCTCTGATTTTCCTGGGTCTATATATAGACACCGCTCGGGAGATTAAACTTCTGCCTTTTTTTTTTTTTGGAAAACCCGCAAACCACCTTCCTCTTCCCCATCTCTTTCATTTTTATATTTCTGCTAACCTGATGGCGATGGCTTTATCGCCTCAGAATCTGATGAAGTTTGAAATTGAACATGCATAGGCAATCCTCACTTTATGATTAAGCCTTTTAAATAAATTTGCTATTAGGAAAATTAAGATCCCCGCGGACTTGAATAGCTCTCTGCCCTTTGCTCTCCTCTTGGCTCTGTACTCATGAGACGGATTCTTCATTTCAATTCACGGTTCTGAATCCTGGACCTGGTTATTTTCCTTTTGTCCGTTCTTCTCAAGTCTGCAGATAGCGAGCCGCCGCCCCATCCCGCCATCTCCCCTGCCCCCGGCCAAAGGACCTTCCGGCTCACTGATTCCAGAGGCAAGAAAACATAGAGATCACGGATTTCTGGGTATGTGGTCCTCCCCGCTCCCCCCCACGCTGGAGAAAGAGGTCTGCTCTGCCTCTGGGGCGGGGGGGGGGGGGGGGAAGGAAATGGTAGCCTGAGTGTTAAGGCTGAGGACACATGGTGGGTTTCTGTCACTTCTGCGAGTGAGAAGACAGGGACTCTGTTCCCAGCTGTAACCACAGCCGTAGTTGTTTCGTTAGACGATTCATGGATTCGTCATTCATTCATTCGTTCATTCATTCAATGAATGTTCATTGCGCACTTTGTAGACGCCAGGGGCGGCTATCGGTGCTGGGAAAAGCGATGAGCCCGGCTGTCTCCTGTCCTCACGGAAGGCACGGTCCCACGAGGGGTGACGGGGGTGGGGCATTCAGCCAAAGCCACACGAGTGGTATTTTGAACTGTGGTAAGTGCTTCCACAAGGACCCAGTTCCTGAATTTAGCTCTGAGAGTGAGCCGGTCTCTCCGCATCGTGCCTCTGCAGCCTCCTTCCTCAAGTGGGGACAATGCCAGCTGCTTTCTTAGGCACTCGGGGCTCCAAGGATGGAGGAGGAAGTGCACACAAACGGAGGCATTTTCATAAAGTCTCTGCCCTTTACGTCCCCCTCCCACTGCACTTGAAGACATCTGTGTTCCTGGCCGGGATTCCTGTGCGTGGGCCGTGGGCAGGTGGCAGTGGGCCCGGGCCTGGAGCCCTGGCCCAGGGGCCCTGCGGCAGGAGGACCTGTCTGGTGGAGGCGGAGCTCAGCCATCCTGTCACCGGGAGTCAGAGCCGGAAGCACACAGCCTGGCTGCAGGAGACAAGGCCTCCCAGCGGCCTCTGGCCCTCCGGACATCTCCAGGGCCTCCTGCCGGAGGGTTCCCCAACTTCAGGCCTCAGGAGGGTCTGACTTCAGACCAGAGAGGGAGAAAGGGAGGAGACAGAGCGTCTGCTTGCAGCTCATGGCCACACGGCAATCAGAGCCAGATCTAACGCTGGACTGGGTGGGTTTCTGGCTCCCAGATACACAGCAAAGCCCCTGTTCCATGCTGTTTCCTGGCAAAGCCCCTCTGTGTTCCTTTCACTCAGACCCGCCCTAGTTGTCCCTGGAAATACTGTAGCTGTCATAATTGTTGTTCTAATAAAATCCTCATCTGACGATCTATTAGTAAGGCATATTGTTGACAGGAAATGTGCGTTTGCCACATTTCCCATTATATTGTCTATTTCCTGCCTCATTTTTCTTGGGAGGGCAGGAGTCACCGGAGATAATAGCATATTGACAGAAAGAGAAAGCAAGGGAAAGAGATCGTTGAAAGTGGGGGAATTTAGCGCGATTCGCCTGCGAAGGTTTCCAGCAGGAAATCCACACTCATTTCCTGTCCGTTTGCTAAAACAGCATCTCCCCCTTCCTACCCCTTCTCCCCTTCAAGCCAGCTGTCTCCTGGTCCTGAGGCTGACTCCCTTGTCATATGATGGCGGCCCTGCCGCTTGTTACTGGGGCTGTGGTTAGGAGGGCTTCTTTAAGAATCCAGAAGAGAATGTGAAATGAACGTTTCTCGATAGTACAGTCAACAGGACCTAATGGAGGATGGTAGAACACAAAGGGAGACAGAACCCTCTTTTCTAGAAACTTCTTGCCCACCGTCTTTTCTCTTTTGATATCAAATTGCAAATAATGCACCACGGGGTGGGAGGGGGAGGGATCCCTTGCTGGTTGTCAAAGGCCAGCAGTGTGTGCCCCAAAATGCCGGTAAGCAGCGCCCGCATCTGTAGATGGGAATGTTTCTGGGTAGGCGTTGCTGTTGAGTGATGATCTCACAGCACCCCAGCCGGCCTTGGGGAGCGCAGGTGCAGCGACAGGCTGGGAATGGGGGACGAGGAGGAGATGGGAGCCGTCCAGGGTGACCGGCTAGCCCTGTTTGCCCGGCGCAGGCCTGGCTTCAGCACCGAAACCCCTCATTCCCAGGAAGAGCAGGGTGGCTGGATACCCCCCAAACGAGAATATGTAACAGTCATTGCGATGCTTTCTAGTTCCATGTTCCCTGAGAGCTGGCTCCCAGGGGCGAAGAAACAGGACTGGGAGGTTATGGAAACACGATTGAAATAGCTGCGGGCAAATGGGAGAGTTCAAGGGCTCGGACAACGTGCTGTGGTGGCATCTCTGGGTCTCGGGCTGGCTGGGTGCCGGTGGGGGGCGGCTTGCATTCCTGCGAGGACAGCGCCCCCTGTGACTGCTGCGTCCCTGGCAGCCCCCGCCCCTGCCCCCTGCTTCTGCTCCTGGAGCACTGGGGACCTCCGGCAGGTGCATCCTCAGGGCTCACTGGTGATGTCAGGGTGCGAGACAGGCACAGACCCCACGGGCCCCTGCTTTCCCTGCCTCTCCATCCCGGTCCAACTCAGCGTGGGCTGGGCGCCCTCCTGTTTTCCTTGGGAGCATTTTCCTACAGAATTTTGATCGTTGCTCCCACCTGTAAGCTGACGAGGGCCTGGCAGATGGGAGGGGCAGGGCAGGGACAGGCACTTCCCTCTGCCCCCGGGGGGTTCTGAGCTCTGAATTAGGAAGGGCGCTTGCCATGGATGCCGCGTGGCTTTGTCTCTCTATACTCTTATCTGGCTTTTCAAGGCTAGACCTTGAAAATAGAAATCTTGCTTTTAAGGAATGCCACGACCTGAGAACCGAGATAAAGGCTTCAGAGAGCCCACTGTGTCCTTGGTGCTGGGCCAGGGCTGGGGACACTGGGCGAGAAGGATGTTTGGCCCCTCTGTCTCAGAACGCGTGACAGGTGCTCTTCTGAAACCCAACCGGGGGCCCTGCAGCAAGCCGCTCTCTGTCCCCCCGAAAGCCCCTGGGCAAATGCACGAGGAGGCCTCAGCAGAAAGCCTTCCCAGGCAGGAAGGCTGAGCTGGGGACCCTGCTCTGTGTTTCTAGCCCCTCACCAGTATTGGTTTCTTTGATAGCTCTGTTTACTGGCCTGGCCTTGCCCTCCCCCAGCACTGTGAGGGTGGGGACAGTCTCCGTCTTGTTCGCTCTCATAGCCCCGGAATTCAGCCCAGTGCCAGGCAGGTAGTAGGCACTTCATGAATACAATAATCACCACCAGGAAGAGCGTTAGTTACGCTACCACACTCTGCGGCAAGCACTTTACATATATTCTTTGATCTCATAGTCCCATTAACCCTGTAAGTTTAAGATCTTAAAAACAATTGTGGTAAAATACACATAATATAAAATTTAACATTTCGACCCTCTCTGAGCGTGTAGTTCGATGGCGTTAAATACAGTTCCATTGGTGTGCAATCACCACTACCATCCATTTCCAGAACTCTGTTGCCCCAGACAAAAGTTCTGTATTCACTAAATAGTAACGCCCCATATCTGGTCCCTGTTACAGGTCAGCTTGGGTTAAACTACTTACGGGATGTAATGAGTAAACTTCTTCTGGAATATAATAGGTTAAACTTCTTCTGGAATGCAATGGGTTAACTTACTGAATGATTTGTTGCAAACCGTTCCCCGCCCCTTCTCTTTGGTCTGATCAAGGCCACGCCTACAGAAAATTGCTTAGTCACTGTCCCACCATGATTGGTCATTTTAGAAGAACAAAGAACTAACTTGATAGGTTCCCGCCAAAACTGGTGATCGGTGTGTCATAATGTAATTGGCTATCCTAGAATCCTATGTGTGTCTATATAATCTCACTGTAACCTTTGTTCGGGGCCATTCTCTGCTCCTTACCATCTGGAGATCAGGTTTGGCCCGGCCGTAATAAAAGTTTTGCCTCGCTTCAACTCGGGGTTTGGTGGTCTTTTCAACATCAGCCTATAACAGCCCTCGGGCTCTGGCAAACACCATTCTGCAGTCTCTGTGAATCTAACTACTCAGGGGGCCTCGTGTAAGTAGAATCATACACATTTATCCTTTTGTGCCTGGTTCATCTCCCTTAGCACTGATGTCCTCAAGGTTTATTCACGATGCAGTATGGTTCAGAATTTCCTCCCTTTTTATGGCTGCATAATATTCCACTATACGAAAAGATACCGTGTTTTATTTATCCATCTACCTGCTGATGGACACTTCGGTGGCTTCAGGATTTTTAAAAATATTTTTTAAAATGTTGATTCTTTTGAGAGAGAGAGCACGAGCAGGGGAAGGGTGGAGAGAGAGGGGGACAGAGATCTGAAGCGGGCTCTGCTCTGACAGTAACAAGCCGATATGGAGTTTGGACTCATGGACCGTGATATCATGACCTAAACTGAAGTTGGACACTCAATCCACTGAGCCACCCAGGTGCCCCAACGGTCAGGATTTTTAAAATCTTCAGTTTACAAAAAAGTATATGCTGGGTGAGAGAAAGCAAGCGATTTTCCCAGGTTCCTCATGTCACAAGCCCAGTCAGTGGCAGAAGCAGGTGTGAACTCCATGCCTGTTGGCCACTGCTATGCCAGGGCTGTCCCCGCGCATTGAATGGGTGAATCAGACCCTTAGGAAGGTATCAAATTGCATTAGTAAGGATCACACTAGCTGCTGTCACAAACAGATGTCTAAATTCCATTTGGCTTAGCAGTGAAATACAAGTTCATTTCTCATTTATGTAAAGTGCAATGTGGGTGGTCCAAGGTTGGTTGGGGCCATTTCTCCACAGGATGATCCAGAACTCAGAGTTCCTTGGTGTTGTGATTCTCCTATCTCTTAGAACCTGGAGTCCTCTGCCTCCGGGAGAGACGAGAGAAGCGGAGAGAGAGAGACTGCAAGAGAAACACACCTGCTTCTCAAACACTGTGGCCTGGAAGTGACTCCCCCACACCTCCCCTCACATCTCACTGGTGGAAGCCAGTCCCGTGGCCATGCCCGCGGGGAGAGTGGCCAGGAAATGTGGTTCCCAACCGGGCAGCTGTTTCCAGAGACCTCTCTACTTTCTATGAGGGGGAGCATGAACTTTTTGTTGTGAGTCTGTCATGCCAACAAGTGTTGTAAAATTTGAAGAGGGTGATGCGGAGAAAATGCTAGAAGAACATCTGTGTCCATGAGGCCAAGGCTCAGAGTGAGCAGAAAGACATTTTTTAAGTTTATTTATTTTGAGAAGGGGGAGGGGCAGAAAGAGAAGGGAGCGGGAGAATTCCAAGCAGACTCGGTGCTGTCAGCACAGGGCCGATGTGGGGTTCAATCCCATGACTCCAGGATCAAGACCTGAGCCGAGATCAAGAGTCAGACGCTCAACCGACTGAGCCACCCAGACTCCCTGAAATGAATTTTGGCTGCCGCTGTGTCTCCGGTGGTTAATCTCCCTTTTCCGTTCTCCCAATGTCATGGGTTAATCCCGAAGGTTATTTCATGTACCCGCCTCAGTGTGGAAGCACATTTCCATAGACAGCAGATAAAGATCTCTTAACCTTGTATTTTCCCGCATCTCGTCATAAATAGCTTATGCGATGCCATTTCAGTGAGTGTGACAGTTTCTACAATGAGATCTGGAGGCAGCGGCATATCCTCTTGTTATATATAAAAAAGAGTGACAGCATTTCATCGTTTACGGTGACATCAATGAAGTCTGCTTGTAGAGGGTCCCAATCCATCCATTCATGATACCTTTTATGACTTCAGGCTTTTAAACACGGTGCTCCGGTCTATTTTTCAAATGCACTCCCATTATCAGCTCAGGGAGTCATTCTTCAATATTTCATTTTCCTAAGAATATCTAGCATATCTTAATTTTTATGAGGCTTCTCCGTGGGGCAAGCTGTCAGGTGCACCTTTAATGTGAAAACGGGGTGGGGGCGGGGAGGCTGTGGCTGGATCCTCCTCACTCATGATGTCTGAAGACGTGTTTCCCGTTTTCTCCTTTCTGGCCTACTCCGCAGATAAAGAGCCCAGGAGGGGTGTGGTTCCTGAGCCCAGCTGTCTGCTCTGTATGGGGAAGTAAGAGGGTGAGAAAGAGGGCAGTGAGATCCCAGACTGGGTCATACCGGGGGTCAACCCCTACACAAACAGAAGAGTTCTTTAAAGTTCCCCTCAAGGCAAAGCACTTTCTCATGCCACCAAGGGTTCAAGGCGATGGAGTTTCCTCCCTGCTTCCCAGGGGACCCCACTGTGATTAGAAGAGCCCTCTTGGTCCCCAAGGAAGTGACCACTCGGACCCAGGTGGAGCATGACAAGTGACATTGTTCCCAGAGTTTTGTCACTCTCCGGTGCCCCTGAATCTGCTTTTGCCACCGGTTCCTGAGTTCTCCCTGCTAGCAGAGCTCCTACTGGGATTTGGCAAGATCAATGTCAGATCCAGCCCTAGTGGACTGGGGGCAATTTCCCTCCAGTGGTGGATCCCTCGGACAGGCTGGGGGGGCAGTGGAGACACTTCCGGAAGTGGATTAGATGGGAGAAGATGATGACGGCTATTGATTTCGGGAAGGAAGGTGCTGGCCAGCCCCAGCCCGCCCACAGCCAGCCGGCCAGGGCACAGCGCAAACAAGCAGGCACTCCAAGGAGGAGCACATTTGACCTAATTTATCAACAACAAATCCTTTTCCTCATGCGCACTTCTCTAATTATACAAGAGATGCCGGAAGGCTCAGCAAGGGAAAATAAAATTGATTCCCTGCACACAGTATTGGAGATGATAAATGTGTTCAAGAACAGGCTTCGGAAGCCTACTTGCTGATTAGAAAAGGCAAAATAATTGTGAGATAGCGACTAATCGACGGGAGGGATCGAGGCAGGATCGGCCTCCTCGAAGAAATGCCCGAGGTCTGATCGCTCCACGATGATTACATGCAGGTGCCCTGTGGCCCACGGGGGTGTCGCAGGGATCCCCAGATCAAGTCTGCTCCAGTGGTTCTGACTTTCTCTATTTAAAACCTGTTGGGGACCCCCTCTGTTTTCTTGATGGCAATGACGGTGGCCCTTTCATTTGTCCCCTGGTGCCTACCACGATTCCTGGCACAGAGCGGGCGCGTCGTGGGTTTGCAGCCTGACTCCAGCGCACACAGACCGTCACTTCTGGGAAGTCACTTAGCCACTCAGAGCCCATTTCCACATTTTTGGAGTGAGTTTCAAGAGCACGTCTGTAGCTTGCAGGATGTTATGTGCAATGAGTAGAATAAAACATTTAGTTTGACCTATAGACCAACTGTTGATATTTAACTATTTTTTAAAAACTTACTAAGCAACACTTTCATGTGGTTCCACCTAATATAAATTAGTTCTTTATTACTGCATAGGACATCACCCCCCAATTTAGCAACTGAGAACAACAACATTTATGATCTTGCTGTTTCTGTGAGTCAGGGACCCAGGTGAGCGGCTGAGCTCAGCTGTTGCCAGGGCTGCGGTTTCATCTGAGAGCTCACCTGAGGGGGGACCCACAGCTCAATTGCAAGGTCGGCTCACTCCCGTAGCAGTTGGTAGGAGCCAATGGATGAGGGCTCAGCTCCTGGCTGGCTGTTGTATGGAGGCTGCCCGTGGTTCCCCATGATGAGACACCTCCACAGGGCATGGAAGGTGACACGGAAGGTGACATGGAAGGTGTTGCCCCAGAGTGAGCAACTGAGAGAGAGAGAGCCCAAGATGGAAGCCACAGTCTTTTTGTGACTCAGTATTGGACGTGACATTTCATCTCCCCTGCCATATCCTATTTGTTAGAAGCAAGCTTTCAAGTCCAGCCTACACTCAAGGGGAGGGGATCATTACATAAGAGTGTGAAAACCAGGGGGCGCCTGGGTGGCTCTGTTGGTTGACTGTCCGACTTCAGCTCAGGTCATGATCTCTCGGTTTGTGAGTTCAAGCCCCGAGATGGGCTCTGTGCTGTCGGCACGGAGCCTGCTTCAGATCCTCTGTCTCCCTCTCTCTATGCTCCTCCCCTTTGTGTGCTCTCTCACTCAAAAATAAATGAACATTTTTTTAAGAAGTGTGAAACCAAAAGGCAGGTGACATTGGGGTCGATCTCAGGAGGTTCCTACTAGAGCATGTGACACCCAGCACAGTGTCTAGGGCACACACCTCAAGAAATGGTGGATGAAGAGAATGAAGGGGAAGAGAAGCAACACGAGATATGTTTCCATTTGTATCTGACTGTAATCGTAATATAATTTTTCCCCCCGGTGACATGAGATGTATAGAATGATCTGGAATAAAATGGTCAGGGACAGCAGTCCCGGAGAATCCCTTTCTTATGAAATGCCTTTGGTCTGCTCCACCTTGTCACCTGGCATCTTGTTGTTAGTCAATTCTGATGGGCTGGCATCTTTTTAGCCCTTTTGTATTGAGCACATACTATGTGCCAGCTCCTTCTCTAGGGGAAGCTTTCCTGTAGGTTCACGACAGTGCTAGGAAGTGAGTTGTTTCCCTTTTACAGGTGAGGCTCAGAGTAATGAAGTACATTGCCCGAGGTCACCCAGCCTGAGGTTGCAAACCCAAGACTGTCTGAGGCGTCCAGGGAGGGCAGACCTTCCCACGGACTTTCAGCAGTGGTGACACTGAAGAAATCACTGGGGTGTCATGTTGGTACCTGGATGCCCCTTCCTAGAAGGACTGTCTTTCCCGGCCACTTAAATCTGAGCTGTCTTGTAGCTGATAAGTCATGACCAACTTTATTTCTACCCAAGAGCATGGGCCCAGGGGAGCCACGAGGAGAGCGGGAGCTTGAGGTGCTCCCGGGGGCTGGGGAACATCAGTGAAGAGAGACCTTGGCTCTTGGCTGAAGGATCCAGGGTTAAATCTCAACTTTTCTTACCAACTGGCTGACCGGGGCAGGCCCCTGACCTTTCTGAGTTAGTCTCTCCTCATTCCTCTAAAGGCAGCAATCATAGCTATTCTGAGGCTGATACCAATGGGTTTAATTGCCTATGTAGACCGCTGTGGATGGCGGCAGCCTCCTGGATTCTTGGGCTGGGAGGGCTGTGAATTTCATTGCAGCGTCCGCCGGAGGGGTCTGGTATTGATTAGTCATGTCTGCTGCAGGCGAGGGAGGACGGTGGGGGGCACGCACACCTTTGCTTCGGTCAATGCTCTTTGAAGGCTTCTGGTGCGGTCTCAACGTGTTCATGTACGTGAGGGTTCCTCATACCTTGTTGATACTCAGTAAATAGTCTACAGTAGCACCTTGGATTGCGAGGACCTTGTTCTGTGAGTGATCCTCAGGACCAACAAACATTTCTCATACATGTTAACTTGGGAAACGAGCAACGTCTTACAGGACGAGTAGGACGAGACGCCAGACGTCCACAACGATCACAACCCAGCTGAGGGTTCTTGAGATTCGCTTCGATACACACGTGCTTTGGATGACAAGCGTGTTTCCGGACGAATCGTGCTCGCACACCAAGGTTTCCCTGTACTTTTCTTTTGGTTCATTCGGATGCACTTGATGGTCAAGCGAGCACCTCAGTTGGGAGGCACGGACCGGCTCGTAGTAGTTGCTCAGTAAGTGTGCCTGGAGCGCTGACAGAGTTAGAAGGGGATCCGGATCTTTCTGAGCTCACACTCACGCTCGCTGCGGATCTGGACCGGAGAGCGGGCAGCGGTAGCCAATCCGGGACTGCAGGCCCCCAAGGGAAGGGCCCGAGAAGGCATCAAAACAGCAAAGGTATTAACTTGGTGTATTTACACCCCCAAGTGCCTCGCTGTCTTCAGGAGCAGCCCCTTCATGAGATATAAGTAATTTGTGCAGGCTGATCCCAGTTTTCTCATTAATATGCAAATGAGGCATGCCAGTTGTTAGGTTAGAAGAAAGCTGTCATGTTTATTGTGACAGATTTAATGGATGTGTTTGGATTGTGCATTCAATGTGTTTTCAAGAGCATGTCTTATCTTTGTTTAGGCAGTAAATCAAAAATGTAAACAACAATTCATTAGCATCTGTCAGAAGCTCAAAGCCACATTGTTTCAGTTGACAATCTTCCCAGAGGTGGGGGAAAAACACCCTATATCTGACTTATTGAAGATCAGTTAGAAATCGCGCTGGCTTTTTCCCTCTTTTTGCTCAGCAACGTGTAAGCGGTCATAGAACAGCAGCTCTGCTCGGACACCCGGAGGGTCGTGGGGACGCCGGCGGGGATTACACAGCTCTGTCCCCGGCGCACCTTGCAGTGGCCTCTGAAGTTTGGGGTCTCGGCACCCTCCCCAGTCCCCAGGGTTTCTGGGGAAGGGTCTTGTTGAAAACAAAATCACTCACAGGCACATTGCCTCCTTCCCCGAAACATCTGCAGCAGCCTACTGGAAGAAAACAATGGAACATAGACCCAAATTAAAAAATAAAAAATGGAATTGGGGACCACAGAGAATACAGGCAGAAGGGTGTGGTCCGTTTAGGGGGAGGGGATTTGATCCGCAAGTGTCATCCTTCCATACAGCTATGACTTTGACCCACAGACCTAGCACTGAGCTTCCTGGTGGCCAAAGGAAAAAAAGAAGAGCATTTTAAGATTTACTCTGTCTCAAAAAAAGAAAAGAAACAGAAAAGCGCGGACATACTACTTTGCTACTTAGGAGACACAAATCTTCTCATGAGATTTGGTTCGTTAGCTTCACAGCAGCCACGCTGAGGGTGTGGATGGTTCTGGGACCCTCTGGTAGAAGATGGGGGTCCAAGGTCATGGCGTGGTACGCACTTCACAGTGTTTCTTCCTTCTCTCCCGGCTGGTCATCAGCGTTTACACCCGCCCTGCAACATCCACCAGAAGCTCAATTCCCTTTCAAAGGCAAGCTTCTGGAAATGGTTGTCTGCCCCCTGTGGTGATTCTGTGTCCTCTCTCCCACTGGAGACAGCCCTGGTCACCCTCTTGCATGGTCTCCAGGGCGGCGGGCACCACGGACACCTCCTGTTCGTGGGCTGGGCCCCTGCTGGCTGTTCCTTCCCCAGGCAAACTCTTGCCCCGACCTTGCTTTCCTAGTTTCTCCTGTTCTCTGCGGGCCAGCTCTCCGTCTGTGGCCTTCCGGGCCCTGTGCCCTCCGCTCCCTGTGCTTTTCCTGAGGGGTTGCTGGTTACCTCTGCTGAAGGCCCTTCACTGGGTGTCTCTTGTCCTGTTCTCTCCTCTGAGGTTCAGCCCCGCCTGGCCAGGTGTCCCTCCGGAGCCCCCCGAGCTAGTGTCCCCTGAGCCCCGGTGCCTCTGCCGGAGACTGGAGACCGTTGTCCTCTTCCTCGGGTGCACGTACTTCCCCGAGGCCCCCGCCTTCATTAAGGCTCTCGCCGCTCACCTGGAGGGGGGCACAGTCTTTCCTGCACCCTGGACCTGGGCTCCCCAAGGCTCCTTTTCAATCCTGGAGCCCCCGAGATCTTTCCAAGGGAGCCCATCTGAGCACACCTCTCCCTGCCTTCAATAGGGTGACTCTGGGTCCCCGTCCTGCTCTGTGGGCTCCGTGGAAGCAATCCCTTCTTCGTGAGACCCTGGCACTCCGGCTGCAACCCCCAACTCCCTCTGAACCTGGATGCGGACTGTCCCTTCTGCCCTGCGCCCCCACCTTCGCCTTGCACTGTCCTCTCTGACCTTGAACCTCTGCCTGACTCTTGCCTCCTCCAAGAAGCCTTCCTGGAAACCTTCTTAATCTGGCTGTCCCAGGATTACGGCTTCATGACCTTTTCTCCTCTAGAGGGTCTAGGACTCTCTCACATCTTTCACTTTCTTGCATGAGCTGAGGATGGGTTTTAGGGATGAACATATGCAACCGATATGATAGGGAACACTAGCTTTGAACCGCAGTTAAGCGGAGCACTTTCCTCCCAGAAAGCATTCCATTCTTAGTAGACCCAGGACACAAAAATATGCCAGACATTCATCAATAAGACATCTTGTGGAGATTTGTTTCTTCTCTTGTTATATATGTCCGTGTATACTAGCCTTGATTTTGCCTCTTGGCCCACAAAGCCAAGGTACTCTCTGGCCCTTCACAGAACAAGTTTGCTGACCCCTGGTCTAGATGACAGCGACAGAATGTGAATCCGGCTGCATTATCTAGAATCTTCAAGCCCTTAGCTGGTTCTGTATTTTGTTTTTGTTTTTGTTTTTTTAAATTTTTAAATGTTTTTATTTGGGGGGAGAGAGAGAGAGATCAAGTGATCGGGCAAGGGGCAGAGAGAGAGGGAGACACAGACTCCGAAGCAGGCTCCAGGCTCCGCACTGTCAGCACAGAGCCTGATGCAGGATCGAACCCCTGAACCATGAGATCATGACCCGAGCCGAAGACGCCTAACCGACTGAGCCACCCAGGCGCCCCTGGTTCTGTATGTTCTGAGGACAAAATCCAAAGCCTTGGCGGGTCCAGGCCCTGCTCCCCACTCCAGCCTCATCACAGCTGTCCTCTCTCTTCAACTCTGTCGTCAGAACTGCCCCCAGGATGTCAGAACGCTGCTGTTTCTCAGTCCTGAGCCCTCCCCCAAGCTGTCCCCTCCCTGGCCAGCGTGCACTCTCCTCGGCTCTGCTCACACAACTGGCCTTCTGGGAGCTTCCTCAGAGCCCCTTGGGTGGGGTGAGGGTCCCCTGTTATTCCATTGCCCACCTCCCCGTCACTGCACTGGGCTCTCTCTATGGTCCTGTCACTTGGCCTTAATCCCCAGTGGCAGCCCCATAGCCTGTGAGTTCTGTGCAGGCGTGACTGTGTCTGTCCCATCCCCCACTGTCCTCACACGGACGGAAATGACCGAATATCTGTTGAGCGGACGAATGAACGAAAGCCAGAAGGGCAAGTTCAGAGGCTGAGCTGACCCGGGCCAGCCAGGGGACCGGAGTGGCCGTCAATCTTCCAGGCAGACCATAGGTCAAGTTTCCCTTGGGTGGTGTTCCCTGACTGGCTGTCGGAGGGTCAGCTCCCTTGACGCTGGTGGCATGACCTCCCTTAGAAACAGCTTGAATTGCCTCTATCTTCCCTCCCACACAGCAGCACGGCCTTTGCTCTCCTTGTTTTGGTCAAATAACTCGGGCAAGGGTTGCGATTGCCTCTTCTGTTTTTAAATTAATTTTTTAAGAATTGAAGTATGGTTGGCATGCAGCATTGTATGAGTTTCAGGTGTATGACATGGTGATTTGACACTTACATACATTACGAAACGCTCCCTGCCATAAGGGTAATCGCCATCCATCATCACACAAAGTTACTACGATGTGGTTGACCGTATGCCCGTAAGGCTGTGCTTTTCATCCCTGTGACTTATTTAATCTCTGGAAGTTTGTACCTCTTACTCCCCTTCAGCTATTTCGCCCATCCCTTCTGGCAGCCACTGGTTTGTTCTCTGTATTTATGAGTTTGTTTCCGCTTGCTCTTTTGTTGTTGTTGTTGTTTTTTGTTTTTTTAAGATTCTACATGTAAGTCAAATTACGAGGTTTTGTCCTTCTCTATCTGGCTTATTTCACTTGGCACGATACTTCTAGGTCCATCCATGTGGGCGAGATTTCATTCTTCCTTGTGGGCTGAGTAATATCCCATTGTATACACACACCGCATCTTTATCCTCTCATCTATCCATCAACACTTACTTAGGTTGGCTCCACATCTTGGGACACGGCAGGAAATATAGGGGTGCATGTATCTTCTTGAATTAGTGTTTTCACTTTCTTTAGGGCCAATGCACAGAAGTGGGAATGTTGGCTCATGTGGTAGTTCTAGTTTTATGTTTTTGAGGAGCCGCTGTACTGTTGTCCACAGCGGCTGCACCCGTTTGGGTTCCCACCAGCAGCGCACGAGGGCTCCCTTCTCTCCGTGTCCTCACCGCCCTTGATATTTTTTGTCCTTTGAGTCTAGCTATTCTGACAGGTGTGAGGCGACAGCTCATTGTGGTTCTGATTTGCATTTCCCCGATGATTAATGATGTTGAGCATCTTTTCATGTGTCAATTGGCCATGTGTATGTCTTCTTTGAAAGAACGTCTCTTCTGGTCACCTGCACATTTTAAATTGGGTGGTTTGCTTTTTGTGGTTGAGTTATATGAGTTCTTTGTATGTTTCGGATGTTAATGTACCATGGCTCAGGGATCGAAAGAATTACTACTGTTAAAATGTCCACACTACCCACAGCCATCTATAGATTCACTGCAATCCCTGTCAACATGCTAAGAGCACTTTCACCCGACTAGAACAAATAATCCTAAAATTTGTGTGGAGCCACAAAAGACTCCAAATAGCCAAAGCAATCTTGGGGAAGAAGAATAAAACTGGGGGGATCACAATCCCAGATTTCAAACTATACTACAAAGCTGTAGTCATGAAAACAGTATGATCCTGGCTCAAAAACAGACACACAGATCAGCAGAACAGAATAGAGAGCCTACAACAAACCCATGCTCATGGGGTCAATTAATCTACAACAAAGGAGGCAAGGGTATGCGATGGGGAAAAAGGCAGTCTATTCAATGGATGGTGTTGGAGAAACGGAACAGCTACATGCAAAGCAATGAAACTGGACCCCTTTCTTACACCAGATACAAACATAAAATCAAAATGGATTAAACACCTACCGGTGAGACCTGAAACCACACAGCCCCTGAAAGAAAACGCGGGCAGCAGCTTCTTGCCCAGGGCTCTTCGCAAGCTGTTGGTGGATGCCTCCTCAGGCAAGGGCAACGGAAGCAGAAATCAACAACTGGAACTACGTTGAACTAAAAAGCTTTTGCGCAGAGAAGGAAATCACCAGAACGAAGAGACAATCTAGTGAGTGGGAGACAGATTTGCACACGATGAGCTCTGTCGCCTCATCGTTGCTGGACCCAAGGGGACCCTTCTGCTCTCGTGTCCCTTGATCCATCTGTGCCGTTTCAGGCGTGCAGGTTTCTACAGGGTTCCTTCTCCTGGGCCTCTGCCTTCCCTTCCGCAGGGTGCCTGTCTCTGTGGCTGCCCCTTCCCAGGCTCTCCTCCCAGGCTGGCCCTTTAAAGTGGGCCCTTCATGCCTCTGCCCCGACTCTTTCGCCTGGCTCTCTCTGCTCAGTCTCTTGGGAGGACCTCCTCCCTGCAGAGGCGCCCAGGGCTAGGGTCCAACCATCTCTTCTGAGATGCAGCTGGTCTACCCACCATGGTAGCCCCCATCCGCAGCCCTGACTCCTCAGACATGGCGCCCTCCTGTCTGAACCCATCATCCCACTGGCAGTGACTGAAAGGCCTCTGATGCGTCCCCCCTGCCGTCCCGTTCTCTCCTTCAACCCTTAGCTCCGGGTCACATCTCCGGGAGCCTCCCTGAACCCCGCACTGGAGCCTTGTATTTACCTCTACTTGAACACTGGTCTTACTCTCAAGGGGTCCCATGACCATCCCATGCCTCCCAGCTCCAGCGTGGCCTGGCACGTGGTGGGCACGTGGTGGGCACTCAGTAACTGGGTGGTTGGGAGTTTCCAGCTCCACCCCTCTCCACGCTGCCGTGGCCTCCCCATCTCTGGCTCTCTAAGGTTTCTGCGTCTCCGCCTAGGGGACAAAGGTGCAGGGGGGCAGAGAAGGCTGTCAGGCAGGCTCTGGAGGGCAGGACAGGGCTAGGAACCGGGCCGGTGGTGTGCACCACTCCAGGTGGACGGTGTGGGCAGAGCGCTGTTTGTGCAGGCTGTGGACACTATGTGCCAGGCTGTGCATGTCCTGAGTCCCTGGGCGGAGACTGAAACCGTGTGAGATGCCCCCAAGGCAAAGAGGTGCTGTAGGGCTGCCTTCTCCCTGGGCGCCCCTGAGGCTGGCCCGCCCTCCCTGAGGAGTTAGCGAGCCGAGCCGGCTTGGGCCCTGGCCTTGGCAATGGGCTAAAGCAGAGGATGGTTGGAACCTTTACATCCAACCCCCACCAAGATTTAGAGCAAGCTAAAAGGATGCATTAACCTTCCAGAATCACTTGAAACCCAGCTCCACATTTACTGGGAATTAAAGTAATTGATGAACTTGTGCTTGAGACATAGGTTCACGTAAATAAAGAGCTAGGAGCTCTAAAAATAACATGTTTTTTTTTTTTTAAATAAGGTAAAGATCAACATGCAATACACCCCCTGAGGCTTCATGTCAAGCACTTAGGAAGCTGAAGAGAATGGGGAAATGAAAATGTTTATTCAAAAATCAATATATTTATCCTAAATGGGGTTAGAGAACCTCGGGAGTGAAGTCGGGCCCTGCTCTCGCTCCCGCAGCCAGGGCGGCGCTGGGCAGGAAGGGGTTAAGGTATGGATTTCGCCTCAAAGTTGAAGGAAGACCCCTGGGTGAGCTTTTCATTGTGTTGACTAAAAATGTTTTAAAAATCAATATAACAGTGTATAAAAGGATCTTCTAAAGATGGAGTCTGCCCCGTCCACGGCGAGCGGGGCTGCTCTGAGCCGCAGCAGAGATGGGTGTTTAATCCTCTCCGGCTCGCGGCTAATGAGGCGGGAGTATTTGGGTGACTCCTGGTGCACGTGGCAAAACTGTTTCTAAGAGTTCTAATTGCCTCTGCAGGAACCGATAATAAACAGCTGGACCTTCCCATCAGCGGAGACAGTAACCGCACACTTTCCCTGACCCCTACCAGGTCCAATTTGCAGATTACGCAGTGATATAGAAACTATAATAACAAAGATTCATTCAACAAACGCGTGTGGAATTCATGCCCTAAGTCAGGGGCCGGGTTCTGTGTCCCCTGGATGGGTATAAAGCTCACGGGGAGGGAGCTTTGTCCTCAGGGGGCTCAGACTCCGGTGTGGTGGCTTTAGACTTTTTATCACGTCCGTCAGAAGAGACGTGTGTTCCACGGGATTGTGAGGACATGCAGTTCTGTCTGGAAAAAAAATTCATGAGGCGGTATTCACTCTCACTTTGTGTAATGCGCTCTATTTTCTCTTCTAGGCTATTTTATTGAAAAAGAGTAAGTGCGGGTTGTTACCCTCAAAATTGATTTCGTGACCCACTACTAATGCACAGTGACCTGAAGTTTGAAAATTCTGATCTAATGCAAGGACAGAAGTGAAAAGTGATTTAAGAGAAAGCAAGTGCTATGCGTGGGAGGAGAGAGGAGGGAGGGCTCTTCGGGCTGGGAGAGCAGGGAGGGCTCTGTGGTGGAGGTGGCATTCATACTGGGCCCTGAATGACGGATGGTGCTTGCAATGTAGACAGGCTGAGTTGGAAAGAGTAATTATATTTGTAAGAGTGCAGATATTATATTATTATTATTATTATTATTATTATTATTATTATTATTAATGTGGTAAACAGCATTCTCCTGCCCAAAGAGTTTTTCCACCTATAGCTTTATTGAATCATCCTAGCAAACCTTTGGCCAAGTTAGCTATTAGCTGCTTTTTATCAATGGGGAAACTGAGTCAAAGAGGTAAAGGGTTTTGCCCAAGGACACTCAGCTTGAGTCTGCCTGGACTGCCACCCGCTTGGAGCAGAAAGAAGGGGTCTGGGGTCTGTTTCACTTCTGGTTGATGAGGTGCCAGGGGACGGGGGTAGGGGAGGCCACCGACCTTCCACGGAGGTTCTTTTCCTCTTTTCCTCCCTAGCTCGTCCCTTCCCCAGTGTTCCCGCGGGTATGTTCCTGGGCACCGTGGGGGGCGTGTGAGGCTCTGAGCTCCTCCAAGGACCTCAGCCGGCTGTCCTCCATCACAGCCAGATGACCCCTCTCCTGAGGGTCTCCATCTGGAGAAACGAACTCGGTGTCCTTAAGCATCCCACCAGCCTCAGGGATAACCAGCCCCCATCCCACCCTGAAACTTCCCTTGTTCTCTGGGAACCTAACCTCCCGGCTGGAGGCCGGAGCTGCAGGTGCAGGTTTCTGTTCTCCGAGTCCGAGGCCTGCTCTCACCCGGGCGCCGGGCTGAATCCCCGGCCTCATCTGTTTGACTTCCTTTCTCTCAAGGAACTTACAATTTAATCAGGAGTCTCTAATAGTACACACACTCTAAATTGCAATCATTTATTGCATCTAGCCTGGGGCTTTTCTGTCTGTTAGAAATATCAGGGTTATTTCCTTCTTTTAAGAGTTTACGTTAAAAAAACCCAAACTTTACAAATAATGTTTGCTGTTTAATGTTCTCCCCTCAAATATCAATCTGCAAAAAATAGAAATCCTTTTTTACAATTCATCTTAAGGATAGAGTTCCAGTTTCTTATAATGTAATGAATGTACTGCAGATAATGGTCCAATAGTGCAAATGAAAGGCGCATATAATCAAAATGATAATGGAGCGTATTGTACGACTTGTATAATAAAATCCATACCAATATGGAAATCATATCTCAAGGCAACATTCCTCTCTTTGATTTTTGTAATAATTGTACATGTAAGAGCAGGGCAGCGAGAAGTGGGGAGAACAAAGGCCTTTATTGCTTCATTAGGCAGCTGGCGTGCTGATGGTCCGGCCTGTCAACAGCCGTCCCTTAATTTCCAAGGGAAGCTTCTCCCCTTCCTGCAGAAATGATTTACTGTTCACGTTGGCGCCCTCCTCAGCCCCCCTCTTCTCGGCGAAGACTCACAATCAGACTAAACGCGCTGTGATAGCGATTTTGATCGGCACCTTCTGCCTTCTGGGGCACTGGGTCTCGGGGTTCGGGGCAGAGAGGACCCAGGCCCCTGGATGCTTTGGTGCCAAGGGAGAAGAGGTCCCCAGGGTGCCTTACGGAGCCTGGGGATTGGACGACCTCTGGGGCTGGCTGGGCCCCATCCTGTCTTGTCTCCCGGTTCTTGTGTGTGGGCACAGGGCATCTAACCTTTGTTTACCAAGCCGTTGGCGGGGCGTTCGATACGCTGGGAGCCGTGGGCGTGGGGCTGTGCCTGAGGGAGTCTTAGAGGAGCGGACACAAGCCCCACGATCCAAGCGCATGAGAGAGCCGGCACAGCCTGCCGAGCAATCTATGGGAAGATGTCCATTCTGGAGTTGGCCCAGGGTGGATCTTGGAAGAGGCATTGACTTGCGTGTGACCTTGGCATTGGCCTTGACATTTCCAGCCTCAGAAATGTCTCAAGACAGAGCTGGCCTGCAGACCCAGGTCCCTAAGGCCAGGTCCACTGCCTTCTCCATTATAACTCAGGTTGGCTTTGCCGTGGGTGAGTCTGGGCAGAAAGACCTAGAGCTGAGGGTGGGGGCTTCGGGTGGAAGGTCAGAGTGGCACCCGTCAGAGGCTGGGCACTGGCAGAGTCTCAGTGGCTGGTGGGCCTCCCTCAGAGTTGGCCCTGGCCCTGCCTCACCCCAGACCCTCCTCACTGGCCCCTCTTCTCTGGCTCCCGACCTCTGCTGGTCCTGGTCTGATCATCTGGGCTTCTACGTGCGCCTGTCACACTTCTCATCCCCAGGCTTCGGCTTTAGCTGACCACTCTGCCCTACGGGACCTGTATGGGTCGGTTAGCACCAGCTTCCTCCTGGGCCAGTGTGGGGTGCAGTTGATAGCAGTAACCGCCAATCTGGGGACACGATTCTGCATTATCCCACTGGGTTCTTCAATAGCCCTTTCAGGGGGGGTGCTTTCTTATCCCCACTTTATGAAGAAAGCTGCTATAAACATCCATGTGCAGGCTCTGGTGTAGACATAGTTTTCAACTCCTTTGGGTCCATATCTAGGAGCTTGACTGCTGGATCGTGTGGTAAGTATGCTTAGTTATATGAGAAACCGCCAAACTGTCTTCCAAAGTGCCTGCCCATTTTATATCCCCCCATCAGCCACGAATCTGAGTTCCTCTACACCCTTGCCAGCATTTGGTGTTGTCAGTGCTCTGGATTTTGTCCATTATGATAGGTGTGTAGTGGTATCTCATTGTTTTAATTTGTATTTCCCTAATGACCTATCACATCATAGGACATCTTTTCATATGTGTATCTTCTTTGGTAAATGTTAAGGGTTGGATCCATCTTTTCAATGGGTGGTCTGTTTTCTTGTTTAGTTTTAAGTTTCTTAGCATATCTTGGGTAAAGTCCCTTACCATATGTGGCTTTTGCAAATCTTTTCTTCCAGTCTGTGGCTTGTCTGTTTCATCCTCTTTCTTTCTTTATTAAAATTTTTTAAAAATGTTTTTCTTTTTGAGAGAGACAGAGCACGAGCAGGGGAGGGGCAGAGAGAGAGGCACAGAATCCAAAGCAGGCTCCGTGCTCTGGCTATCAGCACCAAGCCCAACGTGGGGCTCGAACCCATGAACTGTTGATGTCGTGACCTGAGCTGAAGTCAGATGCTTAACAGACTGAGCCACCCAGGCACCCTTGCATGTTCATCCTATTAACAGTGTTTTTCACAGAGCATAAAATTTTACTTTTGATGAAGTTCTACTTATCATTTCCTTCTTTCATGCCTTTGGTGTCATAGTTAAAAAGCACCACCAAAACCATGGTTTGGTGAAACTCATCTAGATTTTCTCCTGTTAGTTCCTAGGAGTTTTATAGTTTTGTACCTCGCATTTAGGTCAATGATCCATTTTGAGTTAGCTTTGTGAAGAGTGTAAGAACTGTGTCTATATTCACTTTTTTAGATGTGGATGTCCAACTGTTCCAGCAAAATTTGTCAAAAAGATTGCCTTTTCTCCATTATATTAACTTTGCTTCTTTCTTGAAGACCAGTTGGCTACATTTATGTGGGTCTATTTCTCTCCTACTCATTCCATTGATCTATTTGTCTATTATTTCACCAATAATACACTGTTTGGATTATTGTGGCTTTATGGTAAATCTTGAAGTCAGGTTAGTGTCAGTCCTCTGACTTTGTTTCTCTTCCTCAGTATGGTATTGGCCCTTCTGGGTCTTTTGCTTCTCCATATAAACTTTAGAATCAATTTGGTGACACCCATAAAATAGCCTCTTGGGATTTTGTTTGGGATTGCACTGAATCTCTACATCAAGTTGGGAAGAATTGAAATCTTGTCAATATTTAGGCTTCCTATCCATGAACATGGAATATCTTTCCATTTATTTAGTTCTTTGATTTCATTCATAGGAGTTTCATGGTTTTCCTCATATAGATCTTGTACATATTTTGTTAGGTATACATCGCAGTACTTCATTTTGGGGGTGCTAATGAAAATAGCCTAGTGCTTTTAATTTCAAATTCCACTTGTTCATTGCTAGTAAAAAGGAAACAATTGACTTTTGCATCTTGTATCAGCAGCCTTGCTATCATTGTTTTCAGGATTTTTTGTTGTTGATTATTTTTCAGATTTTCTTCATAGACAATCATGTAATCTGCAAAAGTTTTATTTCTTCCTCCCTAACAAGTATACCTTCTATTCCTTTTATCATCTTGTTGCATTATCTAGGACTTTGAGAATGATATCCAAAAGGAGTGGTGAAAGGGAAATCCTTTCCATGTTCCTAATCTTAGTAGAAAAGCTTCAAGTTTCTCACCATTGATTATGATGTTAGCCGTAGGTATTTTGTAGATATACTTTTTGTTTTTGAGAGAGAGCGAGTGGGTGAGAGGGGTATAGGGAGAGAGGAGAGAGAATCTCAAGCCCACGACCGTGGGATCATGATCTAAACCAAAATCAAGAGTCGGGCACTCAACTGACTGAGCTACCCAGGTGCCCTGTAGATGTTCTCTATTAAGTTGAAGAAATTCCCTTCGAATCCTAGCTTACTGAGAGTTTTTACCATGAATGGATATTGGATTTTGTCAACAGATGGTTTTTCTGCGTCTATTATGATCTCTTGATTTTTCTTCTTTAACTTGCTGAGGTAATGGATTGTAGTGATCGGTTTTTGGATCAGCCTTACAAATCCCACTTGGTTGTGGTGTAAAATTCTTTTTATATGTTATTGGACTTAATTTGCTCTTATATCTTTTGAGGACTTTTTTGCTTCTACATTCATGGGAGATACTGGTGTGTAGTTTTTTTTCTCAATATGTCTTTGATTTGGTATTAGGGTGATGTTGGACTCACAGAATGACCTACAAAGTATTTCTTCTGGTTCTAACTTATGAAAAAGACTATAGAGTGTTGGTATAAATTCTTCCTTAAATGTTTGATAGAACTCACCACTGACCCCATCTATGGCTAGTACTTTCTGTTTCTGAGAGTTATTAATTCTTGATTCACTGTCTTTAACATGTATAGGTCTATTCAGATTATTTATTTCTTCTTGTGTGAGTTTTGCCAGATTGTGTCTTTCAAGAAGTTGGTTCATTTCATGTAGGTTATAGAGTTGTTTATAATATTTCCTTATTATCCTTTTACTGTCCATGGAATCTGTAGTGATATCCCTTCTTTGATTGTTGATATTAGTAATTGTGTGCTTAGTCTTTTTTTTTCTTGGTTAGCCTGGCTAAAGGCTTATGAATTATATTAATCTTTTTAAAGAATCAGCTTTTGTTCTCGTTTATTTTTCTCTATTCATTTCCTGTTCTCATTTTCTTTGATTCTGCTCTTTTATTATTTCTTTTCTTCTACTTATTTTGGGATTAATTTGTTCTTTTTTTCCTAGTTTCCTATGGCAGGTGCTTAGCTAATTGATTTTAGATCTTTCTTCTTGTCTAAGTATATTCATTCAATATACTTGTGTAAGTATATTCATTCAATGCTATAAATTTTCCTCTAAGCACTGCTTTCCCTGCATCCTACAAATCTTGATTCATTTGTTTTCATTTCTCTCTGGCTAAAAATATTGTTTTTAATGTTTACTAATTTATTTTTAGAGAGAGATAGAGAGAAGGTGAGTGGGGGAGGGGCAGAGAGAGAAAGAGAGAGAAAGAGAGAGAGAGAGAGAGAGAGAGAGAGAGGATGCCAAGCAGGCTCCATGATCTTACCGCAGAGCCCTATGTGGGGATCAATCCCATGGACCATAAGATCATGACCTGAGCTCAGATCAACAGTTATATGTTTAATTGACTGAGCCACACAGACACCCTTAGTTAAAAATGTTTTTAATTTCTCTTGAAATTTCTTTTTTACATGTGTGTTATTTACAAATATGTTTTTATTTTTTAAAAATATATTTATTTAATTTTGAGAGAGAAACAGAACACAGCAACAGAGGGGCAGAGAGAGAGGGAGACACAGAATCCAAAGCAGGCTCCAGGCTCCAAGCTGTCAGCACAGAGCCCAATGCAGGGCTTGAACTCGCAGACCTTGAGATCATGACCTGAGCCGAAGTCAGACATTTAAATGACTGAGCCACCCAGACACCTCAAGTATGTTTTCAATCTCCACATACTTTGGGACTTTCCAGTTATCTTTCTGTTATTTCTAGTTTTAGCCAACTGTGGTCTGAGAGCAGATATTATATGATTTTTATACATTTAAATTTGTTAAGGTGCGTTTCATGGCTCAAAATGCAATCCATCCTTTTGAATGATCCATGTAAGCTTGAGAAGAATATGTATTCTGCTGTTTTTGAATGAAATAGTCAATAGACATTTGTTATATCCAGTTGATTGATGGCATTGTTGAGTTCAACTATGTCTTTACTTGTAATTTTATGCCTGTGAGATTTATTCATTTATGATAGAAGGGTGTTGAAGTCTCCAACTATAATTGTGGATTAATCTATTTCTTCCTGCAGTTCTATCCATTTTCGCCTCACATATTTTGATGCTCTGTTGTTAGGAGCATACACACTGAGGATTGTTATGTCTTGGAGATTTGACACCTTTATCATTATGTAATGCCCTTGTTATGCCTGATAACTTTCCTTGCTTTGAAGTCTTCTCTGTCTGAAATTGCTACAGCTATTCTGGCTTTCTTTTGATTAGTAGCTATGTGCTAATAGATATATATTAGATATATACTTAAGGATATATAATTGAATACATTGTGCATTTATTATTTTGAACAAACTGCTATTTGTTAGGTCAATCAAGAATAAGAAAAATATGTTTGGGTGCCTGGGTGACTTAGTCTATTGAGCATCTGACTTTGGCTCAGGTCATGATCTCACAGTTTGGAAGTTCAAGCCCCACATCAGGCTTTGTGCTGACAGCTCAGAGCCTGGAGTCTGCTTCAGATTCTGTCTCCCCTGTTCTCTGCCCCTCTCATGCGCATGCTCTGTCTCTCTCTATCTCTCAATAATAAATAAACCTTAAAAAAATAAGAAAAATATGTGTTAGTGGCACCTGGGTGGCTTAGTTGGTTAGGTGTCCAACCTTGGCTCAGGTCATGATCTCATGGTTTCTGAGTTCAAGCCCCACACTGGACTTTGCACTGACAGTATGGAGCCTGCTTGGGACTCTCTCTTTACCTCTCTCTTTGCCCCTCCCCCACAGTTCCTCTCTTTTTCTCTCTCTCAAAATAAATAAATAAACTTAAGAAAAGAAAAATATGTTTTAATTATACCTTCACTTATTCCTTCTTTGATGCTTTCTTTCTTATTGTAGATCTGACTTTCTGATATTATTTTCCTTCTCACTAACAAACTTTCTTTTTCTTTTCTTTTCTTTTTTTTTTTTAGAAAGAGAGAGTGTGTGTGTGAGCTGGGAAGAGGGGAAGAGAGAAAGAGAGAGAATCTTAAGTAGGCTCTGCAGTCAACATGGAGCCTGACTTGGGGCTTGATCCCACAACCCTGGGATCCTGACCTGAGCAGAAATCATCAGTTAGGTGCTCAACTGACTAGGCCACCCAGGCACTCCTAAAAAAATGCCTTTTAACATTTCTTGCAAGGCAGGTCTTCTGGCAACAAATTCCCTCCATTTTTGTTTGAGAATGTCTTATTTCTCCTTCACTTTTGAAGGATCATTTCGCAAGGTACAAAATTCTAGGTTGGTATTTTTTCTCTCTCAACACTTAAATATTTCACTTCATTCTCTTCTTGCTTGCGAGGCTCTGAGGAGATGTTGACTGCAATTGTTACCTTTTCTCCTCCACAGGCAAGGATATCTTTCTTCTAGTTTCTTTCGGGATCTTTCCTCTTTCCTGAATGTTCTGGAATTTGAAAATGACATGCCTAGGTGTAGTTTCTTTGGCATGTATTTTGCTCAGTGCTCTCTGAGCTTCCTGCATCCTTGGTTTGGTGTCTGTTGTTAACTTGGGGGAAATTCTCAGTGGTTATTGCTTCCAATACCCTCCTGTTCCTTTCTTTCTCTCTTCTTTGGGTTTTCCCGTTGTGCGTGTCTTACACCTTTGCAGTTGTCCTACATGTTCTGGATCATTCTGTTTTTTCTCAGTCTCTTTTTTTTTCCTCTTTGATTCTCAGTTTTGGGAGTTTCGATGGTCATAGTCTCAAGATCAGGGACCTTTCCTTGGCCGTGTTAAATCCACCGAGTACATCAAAGGCGCTCTTCATTTCTCTTCCCGTGCTTTTGATCTCCAGCATCTTTTCTTTTGGTTCTTTTTAGGACTCCTGTCTCTCTGCTTAGATCGCCCATCTGCTCTTGCATGCCGTCTACTTTATCCATTAGGGCCCTTGACATATTAATCATCGTTGTTTTAAATTCTCAGTCTGATAATCCCTGCCATGTCTGATTTTAACGCTTGCTCTGTCTCTTCAACCTATGCCTTTTGTCTTTCAGTATGCCTCATAATTGTTTAACTGCTATGCGGATGTGATGTCCTGGGTAAAAGGAGTTGCTGTAGATAGACCTTTAGTAATGTGGTGGTAGGGGGGGTGGGGGCCTCTTGGTGAGTCTGTGCTTCCGGGCTGTGAACTTCACAAGCGTTTCTCTGTTTGGTTTCTCCTCCCTGCTTTGGTGGGACAGGATGGCTGGAGGGGACTGGAGGGAAGTACTTCCCTTTCTGTAGGTCAGTTAGGCTCTGATAAAACCCCAGAAGGGCAGGTGCTGGTTAGCCAGTTTATCCTGAAGGCAGGCCTTGTTACGATCGCTCTGGCTCATTTCAAAAAACTCGATTTCCCTCTCTTCCTACCAGAAACACAAGATGGGGGGGGGGGAGTTCTCTGCTATTTACTGCAAGAACCTGGTAGAGCTTTCGAAGGTAAGACTCACAGAAATGGGGGACCCTCCCTATGACCAGGCCACTCCGGGACTTGTCCCCATTGGGCCTCCAGAAGGTGGTCAGTTACAGTTCCCATTTCCCTCCCAAGGCCCTGAGGTTTGTGGAGGTTTCTGCTGCATCAGCTGGGCTCCTCTGGATCTACCTGTCTGTCTTTCCAGCTCTGGGGGCAGTGGGCTGCTCTGGGACCTCACTTCTCTTCACAGACCTCAGAAGAGCTGTTGGTTGTGAGGATGGAGTGGCGACTTCCAAGTTCCTTACTGGTGGTGCAGGAGAGCTTTCTAAGTACTTGGGTATAGAGCGCTCATTTTTTTTTTGTTGTTGGTGGTAAAATATACATAACTAAAATTTACCACTTTCAAATGTACACTTCAGTGGCGTTAAGGACATTCACATTGTTGTGACACCACCACCAGCGCCACCATCCACCCCCACAGCTCCTCTCAATTTGCAACACCGAAACACGGACCTGTCGAACAGCAGCCCTCCGGACCCCACCCCCTGCCCCCGGCCAGAACCATCCTACTTCCTGTCTCTCTGAATCCACTCTAGGGCCCTTCACATCAGTGGGATCATACAATATTCGTCCTTCTGTGTCGGCCTTATTTCACTCAGGGTCGTGTTCTCAAGGACCCTCCGTGTTCTAGCTGTGCCAGAACTTCGTTCCTTTCTAAGGCTGAATAATACCCGCTGCATGTAGATGTCACATTTCGTTAATTGTTCGCCTATCAACGGACCTTTGGGTTGTGTCCACCTTCCGGTTATTGTGAATGCTGCACCTGTGAATATGGGGGTGCAGACACCTATTTGAGACCCTGTTTTCAATACTTGTGGGAATGTACTCAGGAGTGGAATTATTGGATCATGCGATCACATGATAATTCTGTTTGTCTTTTGAGGAACCGCCGCACTGTTTTCCACAGTGGCTGCACCGCGTGTGATTCCCACCAGAAGTGCACAAGGGCTCCAATTTCGCCACATCCTCGCCGACACTTGTTTTCCTCCGTCTCCTCCTCTCCTTTCCCTCTTCCTTCACTTCTCCTCTTCCTTCCCTACTTTCCCTTCCTCATCTCCTTCTCCTTCTTCCATAACAGCTTTCTAATGGGTGTAAAGTAGCATCTCATGGTGGTCACTTTAGGTACTGTAAAAACACACCCTCTAAGCCCAGTTCCTCTGTCTGGGGTTGGGCCCAAGCATCTGCAGCACCGACAAGCGCCCAGGGGGGTCTCCGGCCCACCTTGGAGTCACGAGGCCTCGGGTGACCTCTGATGGACTCCCTCATCCCCGGACCTCCACTCATTTCCAAAGCTCTTCTGGTTGATGTTTCCTGCATCCTGGACAGACAGCGTGCTGTGGCGGTCTCCGCTGCTGCTGGCACTCACAGGCTGAGGACATTTTGGTCGAACTCCCTGAAGCTTTGCTCCCACGGACGGGAGCGCACCTCACCTGATCCTTTGTATCCGCTAGAGGGTGTAGCCCGGTTCAGAGCAAGTGATGTGTCCTCAGTGCTATTTGCTGAAGAAATGGTAACAACGGCTCCTCGTCTGTGTGAAGACTTTGTCGTTCACAAGGTCCTCCGTGTGCTGAATTCAGGACCTGCAGCTTCTCTTCCAGCGAGACCAGTGCTTCCTCTTGGCCTCCCTGCCGGGCATGGATTTCCTCACGTCCTCGTGATGGCGGTCTGCAAGTTATGTAGGGCCACGATTTTATGAGTTATTCGCCTGCAAAGAAGGGGAACCTGTTGTTTAGAGAAGTGTTAAGTGTGTCACCTGTGGTATCCTAGGGGATGGTGGCAGGACTGGGGTCTGTCCACATTTCCCTGGGGGAGAACTGGGACCCGTAGCAGGAGCAGGGGCTTGCTTCTCACTGGGTGGTCCCCACGTGGAGCGGGCCAGTGTTTCCAGGCCTTGGGCGCCTGCCTGCTAGTCATCCTGCCTCGACCAGTCCCCAGTGGCACAGACAACCCCTCTATGACTTCTTTCCTGCTTTTTGCACTGAAGGCCCTTACGCAGTAGGGAAGAGCTAGGAGGTCGGGATTCCTGGCCCTGACTCCATCGCTTCTGACCACCGGACCCTGAGCCAGCCGCTGACACATCGGACCTTGGTTTCTTCTTCTGTAAAATGGGGCAATGCTGCCCGCCCAGCTGGGCCCACGGGGCTGCGCTGAGCCCACACCGACAGCTCTGTGTGACGATGCTTTGTGCTTTGCAAAGAGACACACACGCTGCTCTGTACGTACACTGCGCGCCTCGTAAAATGGAAGTGCTTTTTTATTTTTAACATTTGGGTATTTACACAGAGGCAGTCTCATATGCATGATCGTTTCAGCGGCTCATTTATTTGTCTTGCTGTGTAAAAAAATAAGATAGGAGCCCCCACGGAAGCTACCAGCACGCGCCTCCCTTCTGAAACTTGATTTCCATTCTCATCCTTACATTTCCCAAGGGGGGGGGTCATCCAACCTCAGGAAGTGAGCTCCGAGTTAGAAGTTAATTCTTCTCTACTGCATCAAGGACACTTAATTCTTTTAGTGATTTGCTCTTCTTTGTAATTATAGATGTGGCGGTTACAATGTCTTGGATACTACATTACAGATTTTCTTTTATGCAATTTGTCCCCATTACTGATTTAAAGCTCTTCCTTTATAAGTTTTTATTCCAGTTTCTGCGACAGCGTTTAGGGACTCGGGCCGGGCCCAGTGCCTCTGTGGGGGCCGTTAGAGCTGCTGTGTACATATATAATTAAGGAATTTCAGAACACAAATTACCGCCTTTGGGGCCAATCGCCGGCGCCGTTACCATCTATCATGCCCACTCTTGAGACAGCGCTGTGTGCGTTTGGTAAAGTAAATTAACATACAACAACTTTGTTTAAAATAATGCTGAAATTTAAGATGTAGCAAGAAGCAGGGAAAACAAATAAAGGGACCCAGGGGGAGTCACAATCACATATTTAAATGAGAAAGAAATTCCCGCCTGGTGCCTGTCATCCCCTGCAGGTTCGTGCACAGAGCTGTCTAGATACTCCGGCTCCCTCCTCGCTTCTCCTGGTTTTCTGGACAAACTGCTGTTGGGTTTACATCATCTCTGGGCCGACCGTGGGCTTGGAAGGGACCTCGAGAGCTTCATCCGAGTCACGTAGTTTATTCTGTGGAAATGTATTACCGTAGAGACAACGGGGCGGCGTATTTCAGAGTTTGGAAAACAGGAGGGCCATCATCCCCCGTCACTCTGGCAGCTGAAGACAAGTGGTCTCAGATGCCGGCCTGACGGGAGGCCCGCCTCTGGCTTTTATGTGCACGCTGGGACCCTGGGCCTCAAAGCCTGCTTTTGGTCTTGACGTCGGTCCCTTCCCAACATTATAGCATTACATTTTTTTTTTTGCTGCCTATAAAATCATGTTCAAGGCTAATATTAATGCTCTAAAAAATACAATTGTCCTTAGGAGCCCAGTTAACAGAAGCAGATTCTTTAAAACAGATGCGTCTGTGGTCCGATGTCGATGCGAACGGGGCCCTGGCTGTTCGGACGGCTGTAGAAATTTTCCCGGTCTCCTACGAAGGAAATGAAGTGATGGTTCTTTGTGTACAAATCCCTCAAATCAACCACTGTGATGCTTCCCAGCAATAACCATGAGGGCTACTTGGTCTTTTTAGGCCGGCGCGATGTGTATTTTAATCATAAGGATTAATCTTTTAAAAAGCAAACTGGACTCTTTGGCCCTTTTTCTCACTTACTCTGAATGTTTTCCCACGTCAGCAAATATTTCAGCCCGTGGCTTTTAATGGCTGCAAAAGTTTCCATCATGCAGCTGAGACCTCCATTTTGTAGTCTTTTCACTACTGATGAAAATGTAGGCTCTTTGTCTTTTTTCTTTTGCTCCTAAGGATGATGCTTCAATGAACATCCTTCCACACACATCTTTGCCCATGTCTGCTATAATTTCCTCGAGATACATTCTTAGATACAGGAATGCTGTGTCAAAGGTTATGCACATGGACATCACCGGTTCTTCCTCTCAAAAACAGCATTCACCTTGGTAAAAGAAGCAAATTGCTTTAAGACAAATCTTCTGCCTCTGTGGTGCCCGTGTGGACCATCTTCTGGGCAAGAAGGGCTAACGGGTACCGGCCCCCATCCCAGGAGCAGAAACAGAAAATGACCAAAGGACCCTGGAGTCACAGCTCTCTGGGGAGAAACTGCCACCTCCTCCCCCAAACACAGCTAATCCTCAGTGGGGAGGGCAGACGGCCAAGATTCTTTATCTGTTGACAGCGATTCAGTCAAGATAGAGTAATAAGATTCAGAGCTTTATAAAAGAAGGGGCTGTTGCACAGAGCTGGTTGCAGTAGCATTGTGGCTGGAATCGTGGTCATAGAAGGTTCCAGAAGCTCTATTCAGTCAGGCATTGTACAGAGTGTTGGGTTTTCACTGGGTGGGACACCGGCCCCAGAAAGTGAGCAAGCAGTAGGGTGGCTGCAAAGCTCTTTCTTTTCATTTCATTAGAGACTAGCTGGGTTCCCAGGAGCATTTCATGAACTTGCTTTGACAATGTGTATCCTTCTGGGCTCTCACCTCAACAGAAGGCCATGGTTTCTGCCTTCCCAGCAAGCATTCATTGTAATATAATGTAATGCAATACACTATAAATTATATAATATATACACATGTGAAAATATATTTTCAAGCAGGTTTGATTTGTGTTTCTGCCACTTAGATACAAAATTCTTAACTACTATAGTGATACTGAATTTCACCTCAATCTGGAGATCTAAATGGAATAATGTACATTTGCAAATAACGTATCAGATAAAGGGCTGGTATCCAAAATCTATAAAAAACTTCTCAAACTCAACACCCAAAAAACAAGTAATCCAGTGAAGAAATGGGCTAAAGACATGAACCGACACATATCCAAAGAAGACATCCAGAAGGCCAACAGACACATTGAATGATGCTCAACACCATTCATCATCAGGGAAATACAAATCAAAACCACACTGAGATACCACCTCACACCTGTCAGAATGGCCAACATTAACAACTCAGGCAACAGCAGATGTTGGCGAGGATGCGGAGAAAGAGGATCTCCTTGACACTGCTGGTGGGAATGCACACTGGTGCAGCCGCTCTGGAGAACAGTGTGGAGGTTCCTCAAATAATTAAAAATAGAACTACCCTACGACCCAGCAAGTGCACTACTAGGTATTTATCCAAGGGATACAGGTGTGCTGTTTCAAAGGGACACACACACCCCAATGTTTACAGCAGCACCATCAACAATAGCCAAGGTCTGGAAAGAGCCCATATGTCCATCGACAGATGAATGGATAAAGATGATATGGTATATATATATGATGGAGTATTACTCAGCAATCAAAAGGAATGAAATCTTTCTATTTGCAACTATGTGGATGGAACTAGAGGGTATGTTGCTGAGTGAAATTAGTCAGAGAGAGACAAATATATGACTTCACTCATATGAGGACTTTAAGACACAAAACAGATGAACATAAGGGAAGGGAAGCAAAAACAATATAAAAACAGGGAGGGGGACAAACACATAAGAGACTCTTAACTGTGGAGAACAAACAGAGGGTTCTGGAGGGCTTGTGGGAGGGGGGATGGGCTAAATGGATAAGGAGCATTAAGGAATCTATTCTTGAAATCACTGTTTCACTATATGCTAACTAACTTGGATGTAAATTAAAAAAATTAATAAATGTGATAATGTAGCTTATTGAGCCTATGTGAATGGGCCAAGTCTCCTGCTTAGCACTGACTGCCAGTGGATGAATGAGTCCCAGTCCTTCCCTCAAGGAACCTATAGTGCCAGGTAGGAGCAAAATGTCCCACAGACCAGGCGGGGTCAGCCTGGATGTCCAGAGAAGAAAAACATCACCTGCAGCCAGCAGGACGAGGACAGGATCCAGAGAGAAAATGACATTTCTGACGAGTCTTAGAACATGACCAAGACTTTGACAGGTGGAATCAGCGAGTGATAGGATTTCCGAGAAGAGACACAGCAGGACCGAGTGCTGAGAGGGAAAGCAGAATGTGTCACATTTGGGGAGAAGCGAGGAGATAAAACTGGAAGGAAGAGTGGGGGCCTTGGATGTTGTTTGGATCCTGGATTCCAGGCTGAAATAAAAATGAGATTTTGCCTTCTGTGTTTGATGGAGCAGCTTTTATCAAACCAACAGACCCACAGAAACAACTAGAAAACCCACACAAAATTAAATAAAAACCAAGCCCCCCCAAGCATCTGCTTGAGGGGATCATAAAGCTGTGGAAGCAGTCAGGACTTGAAGGGGAAGGGCTTAGGAGGCAGGGATTCTTGAGGGAAGACCAACATTCTATCTGCCACTTTTCGTTTTGGGTGCTTTGTTGATATTTGGTTGTGACGAGAGGCTGGGATGCTTGCGAAAAGGCCCTTGCTGAGAGGCAGGGAAGCCAGCAGAAATTTCTGGCAATCCTGCAGGGCTGGGGAAGCAAACGCTAGGGTTTGAGATTGCTCAGGCAGCCTGAACTTAAGGAATCATCACAAAGAGAAGAGAAGTGAACAGATGTGAGCCCGACATCGATGTTTTCCACCTTTAGGCATTGACCAAGTTCCCCAGAGCAAGATGCTAAGAAGCAAAGAAGTGGCTGGAAGACTAGCACATTATTGGCAGTGTTATGGTACTGGGGTGAGAAATGCTTGTATTCAGGAGACGCACAGAAGAAGGGGCCCTGGTGAATATTCCAGACTCTAAACTGGCAGGCTACCCCCTTAGCAGGGAAACTAGAGTCTTACAAAGACTGTAATCCAGCCTCAGGTCAGCAGAAATCAATACGATAGAAAACAAACATAGAATAAAGCCATATGTTCCTTCTTCAAAAAAACTAATAAATTTGGTAAGCCTCTAGCAAGACTGAGAGAGAGCACAATGTACTAAAATCTGGATTAAAAGAATCACTATAGACCCTACAGATATTAATGGCAATATTATGAGCAACTTTATTCCAATACATTTGAAAGTTAGGCTAAACAGACAACATGTTAGAAAAACAACACTTACTACAAATGACTCAAAAACAGACACTCTGAATAGTCCTATGTCTGTCAGAGAAACTTATTCTATAATTGAATTCTTCTCACAAAGAAAGCTCTAGATTCAGATGGCTTCACTGGTGAGTTCTTTCAAGCAGTCAAGGAAGAAAGAGCCAACCAGTTGTATCAAAATTTAGAAAAAGAATCCCTCCCTAACATGCTTTATGAGGCTAGCATAATCTTATAACAACTCGATGAAGACATTACAAAAAAGGAAAATTAGGCACTAATTTCTCTTGTGACAAAAATCTTAAATCTTAAATATTAAACTAAAAATCTTAAAATATTTTAACTAGGATACAATGATACATAAAAGTTATCCTGGGCTTCTCCAAGAATTCAGTCAGTATAATAGTGAAAAATTAGGGGCGCCTGGGTGGCTCAGTCGGTTCGGTGTCTGACTTTGGCTCAGGTCATGATCTCACGGTTTGTGGTTCGAGCCCTGTGTCGGGCTCTGTGCCGACTGCTCAGAGCCTGGTACCTGCTTTGGATTCTGTGTCTCTTTCTCTCTCTGTCCCTCCTCCACTTGTGCTCTGTCTCTCAAAGATAAATAAACGTAATAAAAAAATTTTAAATCACCATGATCACCACATTAACAGAATAAAGGAAAAAACCTAAATGCAGTAAAAGCATGTGATAAAAAGTAATAATTGAGAGTAAGAATAGAAGATAACGTCTTAAATTGGATAAAATTCCTATAGTAAAACATCATATTTAATGGTAAAATATAAACATTTTTCTCTCTGAAGTAGTCTAAGTGACAAGGATGGCCATTATCACAAGTTCTGCAACTTTACTAGAAGTACTGACTAGTGTAATAAGGTAAGAAAAAGAAAAAGAGGCAAAAAGAAAGAAAGTAAGTAAGAAAGAAAGAGACGTAAGACTGTTCTTCTTTATAGACAACATGATTGTGTATGTAGAAAACACAAAGTAATATATAAATAATTAGAATTAATAAATCAGCCTGTCAAGATCTGGATACAAAGTCTATATATAAAAATAAATTGTGCTTTTTAATAGCAGCAACAAAAAAAATCACAAAATAAAATAAGATAATCACGTCCTGAAGCACCAGCCCCTATTACCCACCCCCCAAGCCCCAAACAACCAAAAGACTCACATTGAATCTCTAGGAATTAATCTAAGGAAAAATGTATAACTCTTTAACACTGAAAAGTACACAATATTATTGAAGAGAATTAAAGATGACAAATAATGGAGGCATGTACCATGTTCATAGATTAGAAAAATTAAATACTATAAAGATATCACATCTTTTTCAAATTAAAGTATAGATTTGAGGCGCCTGGGTGGTTCAGTTGGTTGAGCATGTGACTCTTGATTTCGGCTCGGGTCATGATCCTAGGGCTGTGGGACTGAGTTCCACGTTGGGATCTGCAATGAGCATGGAGCCTGCTTAAGATCCTCTCCTCTCCTCTCTCTCTCTCTCTCTCTCTCTCTCTCTCTCTCTCTCTCTCTCTCTCTCCCCCTCTCTGCCCCCTCCCACACTCTCTGTCTCTAAAAAATAAATAAGTAAAGAAATAAATAAATTATAGATTCAATGCAATCTGAATCCAAATTCTTGCATGATTTTTGTGGACATTGCAGTTTGATTCTTATATGGAAGTGCACAGAGACCAAAAGGGCTAAGACAGTCTTAAAGAAGCACAAAGTTGGAAGACTTATATTATTAGATATCAAGATTTATTGTATAGCTGCAATAATTAAAAGAGCACATGGCATTGGTGCCAGGATAAAAAATTGTCTAAAGAAAGTGAATAGAGTCCAGAAATAGGCCCATCATCTAAAGTTACTTGGTTTATATGCAGTACACTAGGGAAGGAAAACTCTTTTTTTTAATTTCTTTTAACATTTATTTATTTTTGAGAGAAAGACAGAGCATAAGCAGGGGAAAGACAGAGAGAGAGGGAGACCCAGAATCTGAAGCAGGTTCCAGGCTCTGAGCTGTCAGCACAGAGTCTGATGCAGGGCTCAAACCCATGAACCTGACCTGACCGTGATCCATGACCTGAGTTGAAGCTCGAACCCATGACCGGACCTGACCATGATCATGACCTGAGTTGAAGTCGGATGCTTAACCGATTGGGCCACCCAGGTGCCCCAGCAATTGGAATTCTTATTGGTTGTTGGTGGGAGTGTAAATTGGGACATCCACTTTGGAAGAAGTTTCGGCGTTATCTATGAAACTTGAACTTACACCCTGTGACCCAGAGCTTCGATACCTGGGTCTATACGCAAAATAGCACATTTATTTGTCGAAAGACATGCATGAGAAAGCTCACAGCCGCCCAGTCTCTACTAGCCCCACACTGACGTAACTCAAATGTCCATCAACAAGAAAATGGAAACGTAAGTTGTTGGCAGGTTCATACCATGGAACATTCTACGGTTATGAGAAGGAACAAATTATGATTCTATACAACCATCTGGATGAGTCTCCCAGCACGACTGTGAGCGAAAGAATCTATAAACAAAAGGGAATGTATTATTTGATTCTGTGGATATAAGGTTCAAAAGTAAGCTAAGCAAACCAGTGATGGCCATCAGGATAGCGTTTATCTTCCTGGGGGGGGTGACTGCTGGGGGTGGGACGTCCGGAAGACGATGGGGTGCTCAGAGTCCGCGCTACATTGATTTGGTTGGCGAGTTTGTTTGGTGAACATTTACGGAGCCACGCTCGCTCTGGCCTGCGCGCCGCTCTTCATTAAAAAGTTTACTTTAAAGAGTTTAATGAGTGACCCCATGGAGGGTCACGGAGATGGTGTGCCTGATTCAGTCTGAGGAGAGAATGAGGGTGGGGGCGTGCTACTGGGAGGGGCCATGGGGGGCGACTGGGGGCAGCATGGAGCGGCTTTACCAGTACCGCCCAAGGGACACAGGATCTGGGTTTTTGCCCTCCTTCTGCCCTCGGAAGCCAGACTTGGGCCAGGAGAGATGGTTTTCTGGGTCTCTCTTGGACTCGTATCATGGGTTTTTACCCATGGGGCTTCATGGCTGGGCTTTGTAGGTCTATACATTCCTGAGCCTGTAAGCCTGTGTGTAGGTGTGTTTTGGGGGAGAGGACCAGAGCTTTTTACCAAATTCTCTTAGGTGTCTGGAACCTAAAAAGGTTGAGAGTCATTCAAAAGACGATCCCCAAGGCACTATAGTTTTGCCTGTCGTGATTTCCTGGGCCACAGGCAAGTTTATGCTGTGGAGGGCGTATTTTATACTTGCTGGCACCGAGCTGAAAGTCAGGGTGGAGTTAAAGTCGGCTCTGTGTCCGAGAGAGAGGGGCAGGGGGCACTGGGAGGCAGGACGGGACCGCTCTCTACCTGCAAGCAGGGTTATGTCACATCCGGGAAGGAGCCGCAAGGCAGGTGGGGGCTCTCTGTCCCAGAGATGAGTCAGTCACTCTTCTCAGGCAAAACTGTTACAACCATGATTTCTTTTTTCTGACAGCATCCACTCAACCCTTTGCAGTAAGAATTCTTAGTTTCTGTAATATATAGCTTTGGGGGCACCAAGAAGTTGTCACAATGGATCGAGTCATCTGTGAGCACTGGGGACATTCAGAGCTGGAAGACTCCGTCCCGAAGGGGCATTTTTTCTCTTAGGAAACAGGTCACAGTAACCATTAACATCAGGAAGAATTAGAAGCAAGTTTCTGAGGCCAGAACTTGGCCTGAGGATTAGCGGAACCCTTTCTCTTTGCTTGAGACATGAAGTGATGTGGATTTTTGGTGGAAAATCTCATTGTGGGGGTGAGGGAAACACATTTTATTAATAATGACTCATGGCGCCACCGTAGAAGGTTTTCCACTTAGAAGGTTTAATGTGGTAATTTTTTTTTAATTTTTTAAAACATTTATTGATTTTTGAGACACACACACACACACACACACACACACACACACACACACACAGTGCAACCTGGGGAGTGGCAGAGAGAGAGAGGGAGACAGAGAATCAGAGGCAGGCTCCAGGCTCTGAGCTGTCAGCACAGATCCTGATACGGGGCTTGAACTCACAAACCAGGAGATCATGACCTGGGCCAAATTGGACGCTTCACCGACGGAGCCACACAGGTGCCCCAGTAATTTCTTTTTTTTTAAGTTTGTTGATTTATTTTTTAGAGAGGGGGGACGGGGCAGAGAGAGAGAGAATCGGAAGCAGGCTCTGCACTGTCAGCACAGAGCCTGATGCAGGGCTTGAACTCACAAACATACAAGATCATGACCTGAGCTGAGATCAAGAGTCAGACGCTTAACTCACTGGTCTACCCAGGCGCCCCTTAACGTGGTGGTCTCTAATTGGGAGCAGGTATACGGGGCCCCGGGGAGAGCCCCGGCCCCCCTTCTGCAGTGCTCTGGGGGAGCTGGCCCGCACTGCGTCTGGAGGCATCAGGCGGCCGCCAGGTTGGCCTCTCTCTGTTGGGGAAACTTTCATTCAAACCTTCTCTCTTGCAAGGGGTTCTTCCTTGAGTTTCACAAGGGAAAGAATCACTTCAGAGTTTGACTCGACAGCTCACCACGCCCTCTTTCTAGCTGTGCGAACTTGAATGCAACACGGACGTTCTCTAAATCTTGACTTTGTACCATGACACGGGAGATCCAGCAGCTCAGGGCTCTTGTGACATGCAGTTGGTCTCCAAGAGAGAGACCAGCGGGCAGCGGCTGTCTGCACTGCCACAGAAGCATAATGAAACTAGAGTCTCAGGCGCGAGGGCTGTGTGGGTCCAGGGAGGAGTGAGTCACCTCAGGAGAGAGAGTGAGAGGTTTGGGCACAGGGTGCTCAAGATGACTTTGAAGGGGAGACAGGATTTTGATGGAAGAGACAGGAGAAGGCATTCAGGCAGAAGGGAAAATCTTGAAAAGAGATGTGCAAATGCGGGGATACGTTGGCTATTTTGGGGAAAAGGAGCTGCCTGGTGTGGCCAGAGCGTAGGGTGTGTGGAATGCGCAGCGCAGGTGGAGGTGTGAGGGTCAGACCAGAGAGGCTGGGCCATGCAGGCCCTCCAGGCAAGGTCCCAAGAACTCCATTCGCTGACCCCACTGTCCTGTCTGGGAACGGGATTCCTGCGGCGCCCCCTAGAGGCACGTCACCACCCCTCCGCTCGCTTTGCTAAGTTTATCCTAATGCCAACGCAAAGGCTAAATTAGACGGTCAAGGTAAATAGACACATAGAAAAGCCACAAAATTAAAAATATAAGGGTAGGATTGAGCTGTTAATCACACTGCAGCATTTCACAAAGAATAGGCTGAGTTTTCCAATGAACCGATGACTCCAGCATATAAATTAATCTTTTGTATAGGAAGAAATGAAAGTCATTAAATGTCATTGTCTTATTTTAAAAGCAGCAATATCCTGCCTGATTGCAAGTGCTTGGAGGAGGATGATTAAACAGAAACCTTATCTTCACTGCTCCAAGGAGAAAATTGGAGAAAAGTTATCCAATTACGGATGATAAAGCAGAGAAAAAAAAAATCAGAGCCGAGGCAAACACAGGTCGGCAGGTTGTAAAGAACGTGTTCTTTCCCCGTTTGGTACCAGAATCTGCTCACGGGCAACACCCAGAAACATGCATTGCCATGAAAATGACGGCGTCTCTTTCCTATGCTGTGAACCGCGGATTTCCCAACTTGCCAGGGGAACGTGGGCATATTATTTATCGTCCCTGAAACGCAGTGTCCTTATCTATTGGCTGGGCCCGTTGGGGACCGTTGGTGGGTCTGTGCTGGGGTTTCTTTCCCTCGAACAACGGACACCGTGGGCTGGAGAATTCTGGGTTGTGGGGGGCTGTCCTGTGCGCTAGCACAGCCTCCACCCCAGACCCTGCGTGTGTGACACCGAATATTCCCCTGGGAGGCCAAGTCCCTCAGGTTGTGAACCACTTCCGTGGTAGAGCATTTGGCTTTGTCCTTGGTGAAGCCTGCTCCTGACCAATAGTAGCTACTACTCCCGCTCTGATGATTGCTCTCGGAAGGCTCTTGCTTTCAAGCCTAAGGCTGCGTTGCTAAATGTATCCAAATGCATGATGACTTAGGGATGATCCCAGATTTCTCTTCTTGTTTTCCCAACTCAAAGCATTTAATGTCTAACTTGGAAATTATGCTTCTGGTAAAATGGGGATTGTTTTCCTCCAGAGGACTACATATCTTCCCTAAGTTTTAAATCACAGTTTTGGATACTCTGTTTTCCCAGTGAGTGAGGTGGTGGGCAGGTACTATTTCTGAAATGAATACCACCGGAACCATACCCGGTCAAATACGGAATTATTGGGTCCTTACCAATAAAAGGTACCATGAGGTGTGAGATTAGTCTTTAAGAACGCATGCTTTATTAGCTATCACCATGCCAACGTACATTTCAAATAATTATCAGCCTGATTATGTGGATCTGAAAACGGGACCAAGGCCGTAGAGAACACCCAGCAAAGGCAGGGACAGAACTATCTTTTCTAAATGTTTCCACTTGCCTCGCTAGTTGGGATTTTATTTCCCAGAGGAAGAAGGAGTTTAATCACAATGATCATTTAACTTGGATAATTTCCATTTCCTTTAGACAGATGCCTTGTCACCAAAGGAGGAAACAGAGGCGGAGGACAGAGGGGTTTTTCCTTTGGGTAACTTAGAGAAAATACCTGGATGAGCTTCCTAGGGTGCTGCAATCGAGTACCCAAAACTGGGTGGCTTACACAGTGGAAATTCATCCCCTCAGGGTTCTGGAGGCCGAAAAGTCTGAAGTCGAAGTGTCGGCAGAGCTGTGCTCCTTCCAAGGTGGAGACTCCTCCCTGACCTCCTCTTCCAGCATCTGGTGGCCTCAGACGGTCCTGGGTTTGTGACCACGCGACTCCATCCCTGCCTCTGTGTTCACGTGGGCTTCTCCCCTGTGTCTCTGTGTCTTCTCCCTTTCTCTCTCTTGTGAGAACACTCATTGGGTTTACGGCCCACGCTAATCCAGGATGATCTCATCAGGAGATCTTGACCTTAATGACATCTGCAATGACACTTATTCCGAATATGACCACATCCTGAGGGGCTGGTGGGCATATCGTTAGGGCGGTGGTGCAAACTTCAATCACTCACTAAAGTATAATTTTTCCAGGTAGAGCTTTTGAAGGTTAATACGGATGGCCGATCGCTATTAACATGTTGTTAAGTGCCAACTCTTAGCAAGTGGGGGTCTCTCCCCTCTCTTGGAGCCTTCAGATTTCCTCTCAAGACTGAGGGACAAGAGGCCAAACAGAGAAGCGTATTCAAGCACCCTGGGCCTTCCTTTGGTTCACCTCTTCATGGAGCCGGGGGTATGCGTGGGGACCCTCTGCTGGTGGTTATGACTCCATTAGAAATGCCGACACAAGACATCTCCTGCTGCTCCCAAGGCCGGGCTATGCCATGGCAGGCTGGAGAGGGAAAACATTCTTCTTGAAATTCAAGCATTTCTAAATTGGCTGATGGTGGTTAATGAGCTCATCAAGATGGAAACTTGAAAAATCAACAGCTAACCCTGGAACCAGGAAGATAAGCATAACTTAGAGTTTGTTCTCCCTGCTTTGAATATCAGCCGGCGCGACCTGTGGCCGTGGAGGCCTCTTTGTAAGCACTTCTGTCTTTGTGGCTGTACTGGAAATTCTCTATTATGTGACAATCTCAGCACTCTCATGCGTAAAAATGGAGGAATTTGAGCTATATGATTTTGTAGGCCCTTTCCAACGAAGATATTTTTGGGCCTTATACAAATCAAATTAAAGTGGCACTTTAGTCAAGTGCTTTCACTTGCTCTTCAGTTCTCAATGGCCATCACTGTTTTATCTATACCTCTCTCCCTCCCGTTTACCCACCCACTCCTCCCCCCATCTGTCCATCCATCCATCTACTGTCCATTCACTCATCTGTCTACCATCCATCCACTCACTCATCCATCCATCCACCTACCCATCTGCCCATCCATCCATCCATCCACCCCCCCATCCAGCTGTCCATGCAGACCTGTTTCCTACCATCCCTCCCTCCCTTCCTTCCTCCCTCCCACGCTACCTCTTTCTTCATCTATCTCTTTTTATCCGTGTTTCCTCCCTTCCATCCATCTGTCCATCTCTCCATCCGTCTGTCCTTTCCTTCCTCCCTCCAGTCAACCATCTGTGGTTCATCCATGTTTCCTTCCTCCTTCTCGTCTTCTATCCAGCTGTCTATCTACTCATGTTTCTTCCCTTCCATCCACCGGCCTCTCTAGTACACAGAGTTAAGTTGCCTGCTGTGAACCAGGCACAGGGGTAGTAGGTTCTGAGGATCCAGTGGTGAATAAGGCAGCTGAGCCGAAGAGACCCGGGTTTATGTGACCTAACGCTTTGCAGTCTGGGGGGATCCCTCTTTAAAAGAACACACACTCACAAAAACGAAATAACTAGGGCTTCCCCACTGCCTCTGCCGGTGCCCATGGGAGTGAGAGGCCCTGGAACTTTAGTTTTGGTGGCTTCTCGGCAAATCCCCCTTGGCGGATGTACCCCTCCCCCACTCTCTTGGAGCTCAGATTCTGGTGTCACCTGGTGGGGGCTGAGTCCGTCAGGCAGGAATGTAGGTGAGCCTGGCTTGAAGCCCTAAGACTAAACCTGTGAGAATGTGGTGCCCTCTCTTTACCTCCTTCCTGTGCTTCTGTCTGAATCGCATGTTGCATTTCCTTTCTTTCCGCA
>PJEM01004778.1:82770-93679 GCA_004023845.1 Helogale parvula
CCTGAGGGAAATTCATATGCTTGGGGCAGGAGGATATTTCCTCCGCCTCATTATACTGGGTTAACATCAAGATCATCCTGTCAAGGTGAGAGGGGCCAGGAAAGGAGGTCTGTGGTGCCGGCTCACCTCAGTTTTCCCATCCCAAAGAATGGGAACAATACAGGTGAGGCCGTTGGATGAGAACCCGGGGGTATGTGAGGTTCCTCATGGGGTCCACGGGGTGCAGCCTCAAAAGCAACACAGGGCTTCTCGTTTCAGATGCCCCCCACGCCTCAGTGCCCAGGGAGTGAATGCTCTTTGGACCAGCTTCTGGACCGCCCAAAGCCCTGAAATCCCTCCACGGCCCGCTGGTTTCCAGTCACCCCGCTCAGAAAAGCCTGACTCATCTGCACTCCATTTTGCTGGTGTTTTGTTTCATTTTGTTTTTGCTATTGTGTCGGAATCTTCAGACTTGTTTGGGGCGGGACTTGCTCTTTGTTTAAAGCTCACCATCATCCACAGGGCTCTGGAGCACTGTCTGTGTGGCCATTACATAAACAACAGCAGAAACAGAGAAACTTAGCTCCCAAGTAGCTCTTTTCATCATCAAAGCATTCTGAAAATACGAACTAATTAACAAACAAGACAGAATGCCGTCGTCAGTAAGTGCACTTCGAGCGAAGCAGCCGCAGTGTCTTAGAGGCTGTTGGTGGGTCTGAGCCAATGAATCCTTGACCGGCCCCGGGAGTCAGGCGGAAGCAGGCTCTGACGGCCACTGCGCATGCTCAGTGCCTCTCCCGCGCTGCCCCACTTGGGACTCCTGTACGGTCTGCCCTCGCCACCGGGACATATTTTTTCATCTCCTGCAGCAAAAGTTTGGAGGTCCCAAATGGGGCCCCAAAGTCCTGAGTGAATGTGATTATCCCCAGATTGGCCCCAAACCTTACATCACCCTAATCTGAAACTTACCCAAGGTGCAGCTCGACCAGATCAGGCCTCAGGGAGGCTGAGCCCAGAGCAAACCTATTTCTTTTCACCTCGATTTACCAGGCATCCAGTCCTGTTCTCTCTCTGACATGCGATCCGGATCAAGCTCAAGTACCTTCCAGTTGCCTGGAATGATTGTTACCCAAAGACACGTGCGTGACTTCGGAGGTTTCGTGTGAGGGTCACCGTGAGCGTCTCTACAACCCGGGAGGGGACTCATGGCTGATGGTCTCGCAGCCAGGACGTGGGGGAGGGGCTCCCTCGATGCTCCGCCTGCCATAACTAACTCGTGATTCCTGGAGAACACCCCCTCCCCACCCCATAGCTGGATTATAAAACAACACGCATAATTTGATGATAAAACAACTCCCCCAACATGCTGCATCCTAAAACTCCCCACACTTATTACGGATGCTCATTTCCAGAAGTTTGCTTTGCCACCATACACGAGTCAAGACGTGAAACGAACCATTAAAGTGTTTAGAAACATTCAAATCAGAATCTTTAAAATCTGAGCATAGTAACCCTCAAGAAGCCATGACCTGCATTTTAAAAGCGTGTTATCCCGCCAGGAATCTTACCCGCCAGACACAAGTCTGAACGCTCTGTAGCTGGGGTTGTTGATGGCTGTCGAGCGGCACATCTGCGTCTCCAGATGTGTTTTTCACTCCCACCCCCGAGCACAGGCTCCACTGCAGCGAAACCCGGGTCCCTCTGTCTGCCCTGTCCCTCTGCAGGGTCCCACCCTGCCCTCGGTGCCCAGCCGAACGTCCATCTCCTTGGGAAAGACTTCTCTGCACTCTGCAGTCTCGGCCATTGCTCGGGCGTCTGACCCTCCAGATTCCGCTCCGCCTGTCCTGGTACCGGCCACGCCCCCTTGAAGGGGGTGGCTTGTCCTCACTCCAGTGGCTCTTTCTGGATTGGGAGCCTCCTGAGGGCTGGGCCCCCATCTCCTGCATGGTCACCGCGGCTCCGGTGCCACTCACAGGGGCCCAGGAAGGAGGCGCCCCGGGGTGCACACTGTGGGTGGCATGGTCCCTGCCCGGTTTGTGCCTCCCCTGGCCCTCACCCACCCAGCTGGTCGCTCAGACGCTTGGGGCCATTTTGTCTCACAGGCCCGGAGGGTGAGCTGGCGTTTCCCTGACAGCCCTTCATACGTGGGTATTTGAGGTCAGGCCTGCACGAAGGACGGGGCGAGCCTGCAACGAGATGCCCGTGTTTGGCGTCTGTAACAAGTTTTGTTGCCATAATGTCGGCGAGTGCGTTTGCTGGTTCTCCAGCTCCGGCGCCTTGGGCTGCCTCCTCACCCCTAAGTGCGGTGTCGGAGGCTCGATTTATAACCATTCCTCATGTCTGTCTAGAAAATTGAACCTGGGTCCTTTACATTTTTTTTTAATTTCTTTTTTTTTAAGGATTCAGAAAAGTAAAAAGAGGATGATATCTCCCTGCCTTAGGGAAGTGACTGGATGAAATAGAATTCTACCGTCTAAGCAACGCCCCACAGGGAGGGCCTGTCTCTGCTGTGCGCAGGCAGGATGCTTTGCTGTTGCAGGAGAAAATGGACCCTCCTTGTCCCCTCTCTCGAGCCTGGGTGCCTCCGACCCCAAGTTTCCCCCTACCTGCCAATGGCATGTTCTCGTCCTGTTTCGCCTTTGCAATTTATTAAAAAGTGACACTTGCGTAGCTTTCTAAGTGCGTCTGTGTAAGACAAACACCTTCTTCAACTGGCGATAAGCTCCGAAAATTGCTTTTTCGATCCAGTGTGTGATGTTCTTATTTCCCCCTGACAGTGGGTTATGGGGTAGCATTTCTGCCTATTGGTTTTCTTCAAAAGAGGAGAATTCATGGATGTATTTATAAATTTAAATGGTGGTTTTCAAAAGGGCATGGATTATGCAAATTTCCTAAAAGTCTTCTGATCTGAAAGTCAACTTGCGTTCGTGCCCGTTACCTCCTACCTCACTGTGGTCCTTACTCGGGCAGAACAAGGCCCCCCTCTCTCTGTGGAGGCATCAGTCTCCTTCCTGCTCCAGGGGCAATTTCTCCCCTCAGTTCCCAGAACAGGGCCTGGCAAAGAGTAGGTATCCTGAAGCTATTTGCTAAGTGATGAGTAGACTTCACAGAGTCTAGAGAAGCCCCTGGGGTGTAGGAGACCAAGTGTGCCTAGTTGTCTGAGACTTGTGTTCATATCCTGACCCCAGCTCTTCCTAGCAAAGTTCTTGGGCAAAGCGATCAACGTCATAGAGCATCAGCCTTTCCCATCTCGAAAGTCGGATAGTAGTACCAGGTCTGACGTGAAGGGGGATGGGACTGATGGGAACAGATGTGTGGGTGTTGCGGGAAAGGCTAGGCAAAGGGAGACCTATTACGCAGATATAACTGAGTTTTAAAACATAGTAAGACCCTTGGGGGAAATGAGGAACCGCTGCCCAGTAGACTATATTTCATTTTGGATTTTTGTAAAAAGTAGCTTTTGGGATCGGTGATAGAAAGTGCCACTCCTTGATCTTCACTGTGTAGCAAAGTTGGGCTGGCTGGAGACAGGAAGTGTTTGTTGTGTGGGCCGGGGGTGGTCTTGGGCGCGGTACTGAAAGGCACCAGCAGGGGCACCCAGCATCTCCATGTGGCCTGGCCAACATGGGGCAACTTAAGCTCCATCCAGCCTCCACTGAGTGTCACTTACTTTGTGTGGGGCACTGCTCGGCACAGAGAGGTACACCTGACCCTCTGGCTGCCTGGGCCTCTCTGGGTTGGCATCCAGCCAGTAACCTCTGCCTGGCAGATCTGCCTGTGTCTGTCCCATTTGTCCACGCCGGTGCCACAGAATTGTTAAACATGTTGGATATCAGCCCACATGTAGGTAATGCCACATTCTAATACCATCAGATACTTAGTGGACAAGGGGGTGCTGCCAGACCCAGGGGACAGCAGGTGTAGACTGGGCAGGGTGGGAGGGGCCTCCTAAGGACAGCACAGTGAAAGGGATGGAAAGACACTATTGACTGTCAACCAACAAGAATAGGAAGCACTATAATAAAAACATACATAAAGTATTATTTCTTCATCCATCCACCCATTTGTCCATCCATCCACTGTCCATCCAGCAAATGTGGTCTGAGGGTCTCCTATGTGCCGGGCACCATGTCCAATGTTGAAATCCAAAGAACCAAGACCCTGTCTCATCCTCAGGGCCTCACAGCTCAGTGGACGGAGGCAATCATTCACGCGGTCTTTGTGACAACGCTATCAGAGCTCAAGGTCGGGGGGACCTCGTCTGTTGGCGAGCGTGTTAAGTGGGGGCCGGGGAAGGATTTGGGGGCAATGGCGTCTTTGAGAAGAACCTTGAAAGCCAAGGATGGGCAGGACTCAGGGTGTGGGGAAGGAAGAAGGCTTCCATGAGCAAAGGCAGGAAGGCAGGACCTTATGGGCATGTTTGGGGATCAGAGGGGACTTAGGTTTGCCTAGACAGCAGGGTACTAGGGTCCCTACAGAGGAGGAGTGGGAGAGCATGACGAACACTCAACTGTGTGTATCTGTTACTACACTTACCCCTTCTCTAGCCTTAGGAGGGGGCGCCATCTTACTCCCCCCTCACTCGCTTCACAGTGAGACCACTGAGACACCTGCTCAAGGTCAAACAGCTGGTGAGATCCCAATGACTCTGATATTTAAATCCAGATGCTATGGGTTGAATTGTCTTCCGAAATTCATATACTGAAGCCCTGACTCTCAACATGATAGTATTTGGAGATAGGGCTTTGGGGAGGTAATTAGGGTTAAATGAGGTCATGGGGGGGCAACCATGATGGAAATCGTGCCCTTCTAAGAAGAGGGAGAGCAAGATTGAACTCACTTCACCGCCGTGTGAGAACACAGGGAGAAGGCAAGCCAGGAAGAGAAGCCAGGAACCAACTGGGGGTGGTGGGGGGGGGCCACCTTGATCTTGGGCTTCTTAGCCTCCTAAACTGAGAAATAACTATCTGTGGTTTAAATGCCGTAGTCTTTGGTGTTCTATTACAGCCGCCCACGCCAATACACTAGATTTGTTTGGCCCTGCAGACTCTTAGCCAATCTGGCCCCCCCCCCAAGGTGTGGGCCCTCAACAGGTGTCCCCCCAAGCTCCTTCACTGGTGACCGCCATCAAAAGTTCTGTTCATCCTCTTCCTTGGGATGCACTTGACCTTGGGGTTCCTTTGAGCTCTCAAAGCCAAGGTGAGCATTGTGTTTCAGGCAGAGCCAGGAGGCCAAGCCCAGGCCTCCAAGTCCAGCTCCTCCCCTGGGCTGGCTTCCCTCCGGGCTACACCATTCTCTAAAAGAACGCTTTCTCCTTGTTATTTTCACGCCAAGGTTATCTGCTCAAGTATGTACCGAGTAAATGAGGTTGTTTGGCTTATGGATACAAATAGATACTGCTTTTTTGACTTGCAAAATGAATTCTACCGTGACTGGCTCAAACTTAAGTATGCTAATGCTCAATGAACCAGTTGTCTATTTATTTCTGTTTGTGCCTGCAGACCCATTAGCAACTTTTTCTTGTTTTCTTTTAGAATATTAAACGGTTCCAACATATTCTAAAAATTAGTTGATTAGCTTGTTAGGGCATATTTTAACTGCTAGCTCCGCCGAACCAAAGGAGAAAATGAAGGTAATTTTGTTTGCAAGGAATGTATGATTCGGAGCTGACTGTTGAAAGATGTGCCACGTCAATGTAATGAGGGAGTGTAATATCTTAGTTTGCATCAATATGGAAATAACCGCGCGCTTTGACAGACCTGATGCTGAAGGCATCACCCGCCTGCTCATTATGCATTCCGGCTCTGATTATGAAAAATAGTGTGTTTTCTTTTAAAGAGGAATCCGCATTATCAATCAAACCACACCAATTATTTCAGAACGGGATCACAGTGAAATAGACACGGGGGCTTTTCAGCTAGGACCGCGCCCGACAGGCAGGCAGATCTTCAAGGGTGTGATATTTGTATTTCATGACAGTTGTTGTTATTAATTAGGAACACTAACGAAGTGTTTTGTGCTGGGGTATCCAGACAACCTGGCTTTCCCCGCTATCATCTGGATCTTTATTATTGTGTTTTAATGAGCCCTGTCTTAAATAATATCAATGCACTTCTAATGATACTTCTCAGCCAGCCTGATATTCCAAAGCTTCTCTGAGAGGGTTGTCATAGCAGGGAGATACAGAAAGGAAATGAGAGAGAAAGAGAGAGAGAGAGAGAGAGAGAGAGAGAGAGAGAGAGAAGACAACAGGAAAATCCTAGTCTGTGGTGAACGACACCAAAACAGAAGTATGAGAACAAAATGATGCTCGTTGTCACGGGAAGTGTTTCCTTGAGTGTGTGCATGTGTGCGTGTGTGAGTGCGTGTGTGAGTGCGTGTGGGTGTGTATGCACGAGATCCCTCTTTGTGGGTGACATGTGGGTTTGGAGATTTCTCACTTGGTATTTTTATCCCAGACTTGCAGATAAGTCAGAGGAGCAGTCCAGGGGTCAGAACGTGGCCGGTGGGCAATCCTTAAGACGCGCTTGTCTTCACAGTGTCCCCACTGGACGGCTGCTTGCAGGGGGGACAGGCGTTACTAGTGTGTATTTCTGGGGGTTATTCCTGGGACTTCATGCAAGCTTGGCGCCCAGGATGTGTCTGCTGAACGGATGGTGGAAAGAAGGGAGCTCCCTGAGCTTAAAACCTGCACGTAGACACACTTGGGGAGCACACAGAAGCACACGTTTTTCTTGAACCGAACACAGTGAAAAACGAGTAAGAGGCGTGATGGACGTGAGTAAATGGGTGGGAATCGGGTAGACCCGGACACACTATCGATGTGACCCTGGGCATGTTGCCTCATATTTTCGATCCTCAATTTCCTACAGACCCAGCAGGGGTGTGAATTAGCCATAACAGAGGGCAGGTGTGGGTGGAGGACGGCATTCCATCCTTAGTGGGTCATTGCTCAGTAAATGCTTGCTGAATGAATGAATGGGGGGGGGGGGAAGATGGACCCCCCCTTGGTGATCTTGCCCTTGAACCCCCCAGCATGTGGGCACGTTGACTGAAGTGGTTTTGATGGCTGTGTTGTTCTAAGAGTGGAACTGCTGGGTGGTCTGGGGTGTGGGTGAGGATTTGCACGGACCTGCGTGTGCATTCCGTCACTGCTGCAGAACGGGTCCTGGAGAAAGCCCAGGGTCGTCATTTTCACCATGAGATACACACTTAGCAAACACAAACCCAAGACCTCTCTATCCGTGGGTGCTGGACCCCGGCCAGGGGCCCCACGCGTCCTACCACTCACCCTCGCACCCACACTGTGCCTCACCCAGGACTTGCAGGGTTGAGTGAGCTGTGGCCTGTGGATCAGGTGGTGACACCCCCTCAAAAGCAGATGCTCTTCTCCCCTGAATGGATCATCTGGGGGGCGGGGGTGGGATTCCCTGTTCCCAGAGCACTGGTGCTGGCGGCCAGGACACAGGCCAGGGCCGATCCGAAGCACCAGGAGGTGAAGCCAGAAGGTCTGGGATCGCAGCCCGGAGAGAAGTAGAGATTTGTCTGGGGGACACTGGGGCTGAGAGCCTAAGCCTTGATGTCCTTGCATAACATATCCTGTGGGTCCCAGAGACCTGGGCCTTGTACTGATTCACATTTTCATGGGTGGGATTGGTTCAAACCATGGGGTGCCTACAATCTGTCCAGAATGCACAGATAAGGCTCAGTTCCTGCCCTTCAGGAACTTGCAGTCCGGTGGGAGGAATAAAACACACTTTACAATCCGAGTCAGAAATGATCAGTGAATTAGAGAGGCCGACTCCAGTGCTGCCTTGGTTCTGAGCATGGACAGATCATAGGCAGCTGGGGGAAATCAAGGAGGGCTTCTTGGAAGAGGTGGCACTGTACTCTTTCAACAACAAGCATTTCCTGGGGTGCCTGGGGGGCTCCGTCAGATAAGCATTCGACTTCAGCTCAGGTTGTGATCTCACAGTTTATGGGTTCGAGCCCCATGTGGGGCTCTGTGCCGACAGCTCAGAGCTTGGAGCCTGCTTTGGATTCTGTGTCTCCCTCTCTCTCTGCCCCTCTCCCACTCACCCTCGGTTTCTCAAAAATGAATAAACGTTTAAAAAAAAATAAAAACAACAACAAGAAGTGTTTTCTGAGCATGTCTCTGGAGGCTCCCTGCTTGCCATGAGGCCTGGGCTCGAAGGTCCCCGCTCTAGGGGCTTACAAGGCCGCGGAGGAGAGGCACAGGGGCAGACTATGAACGAGCTGACGAGTGAATGGAAAGGACGCTTTGCAGAGAGCGAGGAGTTCGGACAATGAAGATGTCCGGGCATTGACAGATGTGTAGAAGGAGGGCAGGGCGCTCCGGGCAGAGTGTCACCAGGGAAGAGCCCTGGAGGAGAACAGGGACAGGCAAGAGTGGGCGCAGCCTGGAGGCAGGAAGTGGGGCTGGAGAGAACTTGACCTCCAGGCTCAGGAATGTACATCTTAGCCAGCGAGCACTAGGGAGCCATGGTGGGTTGTGGAGCAGAGGCGGGCATGACAAGAGCAAGCGGTGATTTAGGGAGCGGGTGGGATGGAAAACCTGGAGTGCGGCTGGAAGGGAGAGACCCACAGGAGGGCGCTGAGATGCCCAGGGGTGAAGGAGTGAAAGGGGATGAGCGGGGTGGCCACTGGCAGCAGCATGGGGTCATTGACTGGGAGGGGTTTCTGCATGGGTGAGGACAGGACAGATGCAGGGAGGCGTGGGAGTAACAAGGGGGTCAGGGGAAGGTGGCTGAGGACGGAGTATTTTAGCAGTAGGACCCGTCCACCTGTCCACCTACCGACGCACGGTGACCCCCGGAGGGCGCGCAGGCTGCAGGCTGCACTTTCCCAGCACCGCTGCCCTGTCTGGGCCACATCTGCAGTGCACTCGGAAGTACAGCCCTTTGATAGGGTTGCCGGATTCAGCAAATAAAAGTGCAGGATGTTCAGTTAAATTTGATTTTCAGGGAGGAAAAAAAAAAAAGGGATCATTTTGTAGTATAAGTATATCCCACACACTATTTGGAGGTATACTCAGACTAAAAATTTACTGGGTGTTCGGTTATTTTCCCTGGCAACCCTACTCTGTGTTAACAACTGAAATGAAGAAGCTGACAGCTGTGTCCTAAGAAATAACGCTTCCGTGAGTGTGAGTGTGTGTGTGTGTGAGAGAGAGAGAGACAGAGAGAGAGACCATGTCTTAGTTCTTGGAATGGAAATGACAATTCCGAACGAGTTGAACTTGAAGCTGTCTTGACAGAAAGGACCCTGTGCTGCTCTCTCCGGGGCCAGCCGGGCGGGCCGCAGAGTCCTGCTCACAGGACAGGGTGTCAGCTCCGAGGCTGTGGTCTCTGGGGGATCCTTCCTTGATGGGACTCCTCCTTCCCCGGGGCTTCTGGGGCTGCACATCAGGGTGGATCTGACGATGTCACGTGCTCTCCAACGGCAAGAACCTGATGCTGATGCCTGTCTGGCTCCCCTGGTCCATTTGCGTCATTTCTGTCAGCAGGAAGAGTGAGCAGTGGTGGGGACCCCACAGGATGGCTTCCATGGCCCTTGTCTGTGATTTGCACGGGTGGGAGCAGGGTCCAGGGTCCTGCTGGGCGCTCAGCAGTGGGTCAGGGTCCCGGCAGACCTGGCCTTGGGGACATCTACACGTCCTCGGGACCTACTGGGTTCGTCCCCCCGGAGGGGATGCAGGCAAAGCAGCTTCTGGAGGCTCTGGGCCACCCTTGTTCCAGCATGTGGCCGCCACTACCGGGATGACCAGGAAGGCCAGCCTCACAGCAGGCCCTGCAGTGCCGGTGCGGCAGGCCGTGGCAGCTCGGGCCTGGGGTGCTGCGGTGGGTGTCACCCGGACCCAGGAACTTGGTGTCGTGTTCCGGGGGTGCCCGGGTGTCTGTTCCTGGAGAGGGCTTTCCTTCTGCAGAGAAAAATCCTTCCTCTCATCCTGCTCTGGAAAGTTCCACAGTGCTTCCAGTTATCCAGATCCGTCTTCACCTCCTGCCTGATCCCTTTTGGCCCATCTTGTACCAGGTTCTGCTCGGAGTTGGCTGTGGGGGCGCAGAGGTGGTACTGAAGGTCCGCTGGAGCTCTGCTGAGTTGGGGCATGTGGCCCTAAACTGGGGGGATTTCTTTAAATTTTTAATGTTTACTAATTTTTGAGACAGAGAGAGACAGAGTGCAAGTGGGGGAGGGGCGGTGAGAGAAAAAGACACAGAATCTGAAGCAGGCTCCAGGCTCTGAGCTGTCAGCACAGAGCCCGACGCGGGGCTCAAACCCACAGACTGCGAGATCATGACCTGAGCTGAAGTCTAGTGCTTAACTGACTGAGCCGCCCAGGCGCCCCTGGGGAGATTTCTTTAAAAAAAAAAAAAAGTGGATTGTCCTGATCATTTCCTCCCTCAGAATTAAAAAAGGCAGCCCTCGAAGGGCTGATCTTGGAAAGAGTCAGAGATTGTGCTAGAATGCGCACCTGAGAGCGGCCAGACCTGCGCGTGAGCCCCACCCACCCCCGCTGACCCTATGCAGGGACTCTGCGACTTTGGGTCAAGCGCGTGACCTCTGCGTGCCTTGGTGACCTCATCTCTCCAGGCCCAGAGAAGCGACCGAGAGCGTGTCGTTAGACAAGGGCCCTCCGCGGGCACCCAGAGCCCAGAGGGCGCCACCACGTGCTTTGCACGCACCGGGCTCACTTAATTCTCAGAGCAGTCTGTGCCTGTGGTTCTACCCATTTCGCAGGGGAGGAACCTGAACGAGAGGTGTTTGTTCTTTCTCCTCGTGGATTAGGATCTGGCAAAGAGGCCCCGACAGTCCCCGTAGATGGGCTGCGCTGTAGGCACCATCCGAGGGCTACAGGAGCGCCGGGAGAAAGGGCGGGGGCGGGGAGGCTGTAGGCCCCGCGGTTTCAAGA
>PJEM01004778.1:93779-145761 GCA_004023845.1 Helogale parvula
GTGCACGTGTGTGCGGGTGTGTGCGTGTGTGTGCGTGCATGTGTGCGCGTGCATGTGGCTGTGTGTGCGTGCGTATGTGTGTGCATGTGTGTGCATGCATGCGTGTGGTTGTGTGTGCGTGTGCATGCACACATCAGAGCGGGCAGGGAGGCTGAAAGCCCAGCCAAGCCCTCTGAGTTTGATTCTGTGGAAAGCGGTGCTATCTCCCAGGTGCAGACTCTGAACCTGAGTCACCTTTTAACTCAATTATTGAATCTGTCCATCTTTTTAATAAGATGTTTTTAATGGCAGCGAAAGGCTGCCCTTTCCGATCAAGATGGACCACTGGACTTGACATTTACTGGAAAACAAGAGTCCAGGTCCGCAGGAGAGGTGAGCAAGATGGGTGCATGTTTGTCCAGAGACTCTCCTGGAAGTGGGGGGGACGGGTCTGGCTTCTGTTGCGGGGACTTGGTCAGTGCCCGCTGAGCCTGTGTATAGTGGTGGCCAAGTCACTGTGGCCCAACGTGGCTGGTGGCGGGACAAAGCTGGGGAGATCCCGGCTTCTCCGATAGCTCACTGACACATCTCTCCTGCTGGGGGAATTGAAAGGACATCTTTGAACACAGCTGTAACAGAAGATCACGTGTGCTAAGTGAGAGGGTGCTGTGGGGGGTGCAGGCGTGTCCCTCTGGAGTGTAAGGCAACGGCTCTGTGGGGCAGGCGTCCCACACCACCTGAGGGGTGGCCATTCTCGTTAGCGAATCCAGCGTGAACAAGATTCACTGGCCAGACAGGTGACTGTTAGCCATTGGAGGGTGGGTGCTGATGAGACGGGGGAAGAGGGAGGGGTCGGTAAAGGTCGAAGACCTGGGGGGCTCCTGGGAAGGGGTGCTCATCTGGGGGACAGGACATGGAGCTCTGATCTAGGAGAGAAAGGCTTTATCATAGACTTTCCCAGGCTCAGGATTTCTCAGTGGCCTCTAGGACTTTAGGAAGAGGTACGAGCAAATTGGTTGGCCAGGGTGCTGGCAATGAGAAACAAACTCTGGAGTTCACCAGAACAGAATTTGCTGGAGAAGTATCCAGAATCAATGGGAAGACTGGAGACCTGGCTCAGAAATCGGCAGAAACCAAGAAAGCTTGTTGGGGGAGGAGGGGTCGGAACAGCCTCATGGCGGGAATGTCGGGACTGTCTCCATTCTGGACAACTGGTCTACCTGCTCAAGCTCTGTCCTCAGCAAGGCCTCCGCTCAGAGCCCAGCGTGCGCCACCTGTCTCCCTGTCGGCTCAGGGAAGGCAGGGTCTCCTCCAATCCCACACGTAATTTCCCCATAGAGAGACTGGAATGCCATTAGGAAGGCGAGTGGGGGTGGGCGGCCCTGAGCCACACTGGAGTCCACTGGACATGCATTCTTGCCTGGAGGGTGTGTGAGGCTCCCACCTGGTTGTCCAGGGTGGTGTCAGCAGGGACAGGTTGTCCTCTGCCCTTCTGTGTAACCCTCAGACTATCCACGTGCCTCACACCCGCTGGTGGCGTGGGGCTCCAGGCAAGTTCAAGTGCCCCTACGCTGCAGAACGCACACGTCCCAGCCACGGTAGACCCGTGTCAGAGGGAGAGAGCTGTCCCCCAGCCTTTGCAGGAGCAGAGATGGAACACACCTTCAGCAGCTTTTAAAGAGAATTCCCTGGGATAAACCGTGTTCCTTCAGGAACACACGTGCTTCATGAAAACCGCAGGAAAAGCTGGGAAAACACGACACGTTATGATAGACTGAGCCCGGCAAAAAAATGACAAGCCATGTGACAAGGGGGTATTTTGGGGTTGGGGACAGAGTTAGAAATAATTACAGTATAACCGAGCACAGCTTTCCTACCCCTCTTGCTGCGCGGCTGGGGTCTCGTGTGCGTGGATGGCAGAGAAGGGGGAATCATTTGACTCTAATTTCAAGCCTTGTTCCTCTAATGGTTCCTTGTGGAATGATGTTAAATAATGATAATTATTACAGAGCCCCGTGCTTTGAGCATCTCGCGTCAACTGCAGCTGGGGCCCGTGGGGTTTGCCATATCTCTCCGAAATTGGTTTGTAAGGCCGGTCTACAGATGTGTGCACATTACTGCCTCTTAACTTTGTAACTGCAGTTTGGGTAGGCGTCACCGGAGGAACCCGGATATCTTGCGTTTGGCATTGTCTGTCCAGCAGCCTAGCCCTTCGTGGTCACGGAAAACTAGGATTGCAGAGACTGAGGCACACTCCACGCCCACGACAGTCCATGAAAAACACTATTTGTTCCTTTATCCAATCAACTCCGTCCCACTCAAAAACTAGTGGTGGCCATTCGGGGACCTGTGCTCTGTGCCAGGTGCCCGGGCTGAGGCTGAGGACCCAGAGGGAAACGGGACATGCTTCCCGCTTCTAGGAGTTCATAGAACACAGAACCGTTGGTCATAATGTGCAAGGCATCCTAATAAAAACGTACACACGGGGCTTAGGAACCAGAGAACGGATTCCCAAGCCAGCTTGGAATGGACAGGAATCTAAGAGAGGCTGGCGCTTCGAGGGTGAGTAGGAGTCAGAGAGCAAGTCTGCTCCAGGCAGGAGGACCCCGTGAGTCACGACAGGGACGCACTGAAGCAGATTGCAAGTCTAGGGGCAGGAAGGGTGACACAGTGGCTGAAATGAGGCAAGACCCTATTTTAATTTTAAAACAATTAAGTATTTCTGATTAGGGCAATAATAAATGTTTAAAGACAACTGTGGTTGAAAGGTTGGTATTCCTCCTCCTCTGTGTCCGCCCCTTACTGCCTCTTCTACAAGGCTTCTTTCTATGCATTTATCGCTCTCTCCAGAATTGGGATGAGATTGAACATATAGTTTTTATATCCTTTTAGCACTTACAAATTATGTTATGATCATTTCCCCTATCGTTAAATATTCTCCATCGATATTATATTTAATGACTTACTATTTCATCGTATGCACGTACCATCGGTTTCTCACATGTTCTGTCATGTGGGACATTTAGTTTGTTTTTGGTGTTCTGGACACTGCAGTGAACATCAAGATAAATAATTTTGTCCACATTTCTGATGAGTTCTTCAGGATAAATTCCCAGAACTCTGCAAGTGCAATGAAAGGGTCTGAACGTTTCTAAGATTCTTGGTTCACGTTACTCATTGCTTTCTTTTAAAAAGTTTAAACCAGGGGGCGCCTGGATGGCTCTGTTGGTTAAGTGTCTGACTCTTCGGCTCAGATCATGGTCTCTTGCTTAGCAAGTTCGAGCTCCATATCGGGCTCTGTGCTGAGGGTGCAGAGCGGGCTTGGGATTCTCTCTCTGTCCCTCCCTTGCGAGTGCGCACGCACACACACACACACACACACACACACTCTCTCTCTCTCTCTCTCAAAATAAATACATAAAGTTAAAAAAAGTTTAAGACAACTTCCAGGTAAAGAGGGCAGATGACGCACACTAATTTTGCTCTTCTTCCCACCGGTACGGTAAGGTTTTTAAAAAAGACATAAACTTGCAAGAACACGAGAGGAGCACAGCAGCACAGTCTGGGAATCTGGGAACCAGATGGACAAGGGGTAGCTGATTTAGCAGATTTGGGAAGACGGAATCCCCAGCCAGTAGCGGAGAAAACATAAAACCAAGTCAATGCACTCAGCCGAGTCCTCAAAACATGCAGGAGGAAATGGCGCCAAGTGAGTCTCAGAAGCTGAAAGTTTTTCCAGAAGCAGTTAGATCCCTAGACTCCCTACCGTACTCTGTTGGGGGTGAGCCCCACACCCCTATACCTTGCAAACATTTGGACACTATTCTTTGGGAAAGCTAAAACCAAGCAACGGTGCGTTGGGCCATTAGACGTGGCCTGGATGGGGTGTTTATCATACCTGATAGTCTACATGGATGGACCTAGGCAGGTGGCTGCTGTCACCTCAGCTCAGTGCTCCCCAGACACCTGGGACAGGGACAGCCAGGCAGCGATCACCAGGCTGGAGACTGAAGGAATTTTTAAAAATGTTTACTTATTTTTGAGAGAGAGAGCATGCGCGAGCGAGCATGAGCGGGGGAAGAGGCAGAGAGAGAGGGAGACACAGAATCCGAAGCAGGCTCCAGGCTCCGAGCTGTCAGCACGGAGCCCGATGCAGGGCTTGAACCCATGAACTGTGAGATCATGACCTGACCTGAAGTCAGACGCTTAATGGACTGAGCCACCCAGGTGCAGCTGCAGGCATTTTCTTTCGGGAGACTGTCTGGCACAGAGGGAAAGACTGTAAAGATACTATCATGCAGAACTTCAGATGAACTTTCTGGGGTGTGTCTAGCTTACATTCCCTCATGCACAGAATTCCTAAACCGATTGTTTAGTTCCTCATGTTTAAACATGTGAAGGTCACAAGGGTTAGCAGACATCTGAGGAAAGTCTCTAACATGGAAGGAAAGGGCCAAAGCAAATTATCAGAAACACTGGCCTCCACCTCACACCGCACACAAACACCTATCTGAGACCGTAGGTCTAAATGTGAAAGCTACAATAAGTCGTAGAGCTTTGAGAAGAAAACATAGGGGAACTGTCATGACTTTGGAGTAGGCAAAGATTTTTTAAATAGGACACACACACACACACACACACACAACCCGTTAATTAAGAAATAAAATATTAATCAGAATTCACTGACATTTAGAAGTTCTGCTCCTCAAAGGACACCATTTAGAGAATGAAAGTGTAAGTCACAGAATGGGAGTGGATATTTGTAATTCTTACATTAGACAAAGGGCTTCTATCCAGATTGCACAGAGAATGCTATAAACCAATAATTTAAAAACCAGCCCGTAAAAAAAGATTCTTTGAAGACTAAAAGTCTTCTAGAAATGGGGGCACCTGGGTGGCTCAGTCAGGTAAGCTTCTGGCTCTTGATCTCGGCTCAGGTCATGATCTCACAGTTTGTGAGGTTGAGCCCCATGTTGGGCTCTGTGCTCATAGTGTGGAGCCTGCTTGAGATTCTCTTTTTTCCTCTCTCTCTGCCCCTCTCCTGCTCATGCTCATTCACCTGCTCTCTTTCTCTCAAAAAAATGTTCTAGAAATGAAAAACCCAGAACAGAGATCAAAAAGATAAAGTTGAGGAATCTCACAAAAACAGAGTGAAAAGACCACAGATGGAAAATAAAAAAGATCAGAAAATGAGAAGACCAGTTGGCAGAGTAGGAAGAGAGAAAAAAAAAAGAATAAATAAGTAACCTGATCCAATAAAACATTTCAAAGTGAAAAGACACAGGTTTCAGAATGAAAGGGGCTCATGAATTTACCCTGAATCAGGATGGAGTCACATCATGACATTCCAAGGCACTGAGGACAAACTATGAGCTACCACAGGGAAAAGAAATAAAATAAACCCAATACAAGAGAATAAGTCCTATTCGCAGGGACAGATGTCAGACTGGCTTTGGATGTCTTAGCTTGGAAGCCACCTCAAAGCTCAAAGACCATGGGCGATCCTTTAATAATGTGGAAGGAAAACGATTCTTAACCCCCTTTTCTACCCAGCTGACCTATCAATCAAATCTTACAGTAGAATAAACTTATTTTCGTATTTGCAAAGTCTTGGAAAATTTATATCGCATACACACATTTCTCATAAAGCTACCATAGTTTATATTTTACCAAAATAGCAAAGTGAACATCAAGAAAGACTGGGAGTCAGGAAACAGGACAAGCAACAAGGAGACAGACAGGTGGAGGGACCCCTAAGGCGGTGGTGGAGGGGGAGCGTTGGCCCCAGCCAAGTACCCAACACGGAGGGCGCTGGGTCAAAGCGGTGTGACTGAGACAAGAGGCAGGCTTGTCACCACCTTGATGCCCTGTGCTCTTTCACTTTCTTTGTATTTTCTGCGTTAAAAAGCATTTTAAAAGTTGTGGTAAAATATATATAAAATTCGCCGTCATAAATATTTCTTTTTTTAAAACATTTTTATTTATTATTGAGAGACAGACAGAGACAGAGCACGAGCAGGAGAGGGGCAGAAAGAGAGAGAGACACAGAATCCGAAGCAGGCTCCAGGCTCTGAGCTGTCGGCACAGAGCCCGATGCGGGGCTGGAACCCACGAACTGTGAGATCATGACCCGAGCCAAAGTTGGATGCCCAACTGACGGAGCCACCCAGGCGCCCCCAATGTAACCATTTCTAAGCGTATAATTCAGAGGCGTAATTAAGTCTACATCATAGTGTGCGACCAGCATCTCTCCTAGCTGTTTCCAAAATCTGTCATCGCTGTCAACAGAAACTTTGTACCCTCTGAGCAATAACTCCACATTCTCACCTCCCCCGGTATCTGGTAACTTCCATTCTGCTTTCTTTCTATGAATTTGACAGTTCTATAGGGGCCGCATAGAAGTAGATTCATACAATAGTCATTCTTTTGTGTTGGGTTTACTTCACTTATACTTTAAATGTTTATTTATTTGAGAAAGAGAGAGAGACAGAGCGAGCGCACGTGAGCCCGGGAGGCGCAGAGAGAGAGGGGCGGGACACAGAATCCAAAACAGGCTCTAGGCTCTGAGCTGTCGCTGCAGGGCTCAAACCCACAAACTGCGAGATCATGACCTGAGCCAAGATCGGACGCTTAACTGACTGGGCCCCCCAGGCGCCCCTGGCTTGCTCCACTTAACACACTGTTTCATTTAGCATCATTCACCATGTTGTAACACTTGCCATGTTACAGCCTACGTCCGGCGTCATTCCTTGTTGTGGCTGGATAATATTCCATGTGTGTGGAACTATGCAAATATTCCATATTTCGTTGACCCCTTCATTTGTGGATCCCCAATCTGACGACGCCTGCATGAGTCTGTCCTGTGTTGGGCTCCTTGGATCATGTGCCGATGAGGTCTCTGCTGCCTACGTCAGCTCTGAATAGTCATGTGCTTTGCAGTTCAGAATATTTAATTCCCCTCATGGAGATTTTTTTTTTATTTTTAAATGTTTTGTTTATTTTTGAGAGAGAGAGAAAGAGAGACAGCTTGAGCAGGGGAGGGTCAGAGAGAGAGAGAGGGAGACACAGAATCTGAAGACAGGCTCCAGGCTCTGAGCTAGCTGTCAGCACAGCTCCTGACACGTGGCTCGAACCCACGAACCGCGAGATCATGACCTGAGCCGAAGCCAGACGCTCAACCAACTGAGCCACCCAGGTGCCCCAGCGGAGATATTTTTTGACCTGCCCTTGTGGCTAAGGGTGAGTTATGGTGAGCTCAGCGAAAGGAAACAGAGATCAGCCCAGTCCCCAGGCCCATTCCTGCTGGGACCCCAATATGTCCCCATACCCACACTCCGTCTGATACCCCGAGTGGGGTGAGCACTGCTTCCATGAAGTATTCATGGCCTTTGCCACTGACATCCCCAAAGAGGCTCTTAATGATTCTCAGGGACGCTGGGGCCAGACTGACCAGAGACTCGCTGACCTTCTCTTCTCCAAAACCTTCACATAATGTGAGCGTTTTACTGTTCCAGGGCACAGGGAGCTCTATGTCACTTTCTGCTACTCATTTTTCATATTTTGTTAACATTTTTTTAATGTTTATTTATTTTTGAGAGAGAGACAGACAGAGAGCAAGCAGGGGAGGGGCAGAGAGAGAGAGAGAGGGAGACACAGAACCCAAAGCAGGCTCCAGGCTCTGAGCTGTCAGCACAGAGCCCGACATGGGGCTGGAACTCAGGAACTGTGAGCTCATGACCGGAGCCGAAGATGGATGCCTAACCGACTGAGCCACCCAGGCCCTTCATTTTTCATATTAATTACCATTTACACTCATTTGTATCTAAGTAGCTGCTGATAAATAAGATTATTTGATTAAAAAAGAAGGATTAAACTCGCCTAAGTCTGATCTCAGAAAAGTATCCATGTCTTCATGCCATATACATTGTTTGTATTTATAGTTTGATGTGACATATGGAGGTATTATTGTTTTATTTTTCTTTGTTTTGGTAATTAGTGAGACTGCCCATTTTTCTTCTGTTTATTAGTCATTAGTATTTATCTTCAGTTCTTTAGCCCATGCACTGTTTTAAAGTTTATGTATTTATTTTGATAGAGAAAGAGAGAGTGTGAGCAGGGGAGGGGCAGGGAGAGGGAGAGAGAGAATCCCAAGCAGGTTCCACGCTGTCAGTGCAGAGCCTGAGTGGGGCTCAGTCCCACGGACCGTGAGATCATGACCTGAGCTGACATCAAGACTCAGGTGCTCAGCCCACTGAGCGACCCAGGTGCCCCGAGCCCAGACACTTTTATTTTCACATGGGAAGCAATGCCGTGTGGGTAAGAACAGCCTTTCTAAAGAACAATTCCTACCGCTCTGTGCCCTCCTGCCCGCCCATTAGCACACTCCTGGAGGAGACGGAGGCTGTAAAATGCCACTTGTGCACAATGCTGGTTCTCCAGAAAGTCCACGCAGCCAAAGAGGTTAATAAGCAGAAATGAGGCGTTGCTGCAAATCCAGATGGAGTGTTTTTTTTCTCATTGCGTCCGCAGCAAGCACGTGGTCTCAAGAAAGTAGAGTCCCCACCGCTCTGCTGGCTGCACTCTGGGTTCGGAACCAGGAATGCTCATGGGATGCCAGGCGGGAGTCCCCGGGGGTGCTTTCACCCGCTGGCCTGCAGCCGCAGGACCCCGAGAACTTGGCAACGCTCTGCTGAAAAGTGCACAAGATGGCATCCCACTGCTGGATGGCATAAAGACCCACTTACACCCTCATCTGACTGTTTGCCAAGGAATCAGTGTCTCTAAAGGTTCCTTTCCCTTCTGCCCGCCCCCAGTGAACTCTCAGTTACCATCATATGTGCTTAAAGCGAGGAGGTAATAGACACACGGACACATGCCAGCCTTAGGGCCCTGTAATAGCACCGAAGGTAACCTCTGTGTCCAGCGGGGAAATGGTTAAGCTATGCGCCAACCACGTGAAGGAATATTATACACTCGTTAAAATTAGGTTTACTGGGAGTATATAATAAGACAGAAGCACGCTTAAAGTGTGTTGGCAGATAAAAACGGGACGCACCCCTGCATTCCTGTAATACTACAGCCACTTACGTAGGAGAAAACAGATGCTGGAGGGAAACGCAATGAAACGTTACAGGGGCGGCTCCTGGTGACTGGAATCGTGGGTGAGAGCTCCCGCCCCCATTCCTTCCATGTCCTTTTCTCTAGTGAGAAGATTGCTGCTTTTGTGATGGAGGTCGTTTGTTAGAAATAAGAAATGGGGGGCTGCTAGTTACCCTGCCGTCAGTAACACCGCCGGGAGCGCTGGCAGTTTCTCCCGAGGGCTGCCTTCCATGCCAGTTGTGCAGCGTATCTGAGAGCAGAAGTTGGTTCCTTCCCTCCGCTTCAGTTCCCTGCTCAGACACCCAGCAATCCCCCTCGCGTGGACACCTCACCGCTCTTAATGAGGACCCAGCCCCTGGCGGTGGCATTCGAAACCCTAGGAGTGCTTTTAGAAATGAAAAATTACACTCTGGGGTGCCTGGGGGGGGGCTCAGTCTGTTGAGCTTCCGACTTTGGCTCAGGTCATGATCCTGCGGATCGTGGGTTCGAGCCCCAGGTCGGACTCTGTGCGGACAGCTCAGAGCCTGGAGCCTGCTTCCGATTCTGTGTCTCCCTCTGCCGCTGCCCCTCCCTCACTCATGCTCTGTCTCATACATTAAAAATTTTTAAATAAAAAAAAGAAATGAAAATTACTCTCAAGAATTGCAGCAAGTGAATCAAGGATTCCTGTGCTCCATAAAGAAGAGGCAGATTTTACATAGTGACTTGCTTCTGTGTTTAAAAACCAGTCCAGGGGGTGCCTCGGTGGTGCAGTCGGTTAGGCGTCCGACTTCGGCTCAGGTCATGATCTCATGGTTTGTGGGTTCAAGCCCCATGTCGGGCTCTGTTGCTGACAGCTGAGAGCCTGGGTCTATCTTCAGATTCTGTGTCTCCCTCTCTCTCTAATCCTCCCCTGCTCACGCACTCTCACTCTCTCTTTCTCTCAAAAATAAATAAAAAATTAAACAAAAAACCCAGCCCAGGTTAACGTGTTAGATGCACGGATTCTCTGACCCTGCCGGTTGGAGTGTGAATTAGCACCATCCTTCTATAGGACGATCTGGTGGCATTCGGGAAAAGTCTTATGGTTCTGCATATCCTTTGATGGCATGATTCTGCAAATTGGTGTTTCTTCTAAGTTTTTTTTTTTTATTTTTGAGACAGAGAGAGACAGTGCGAACAAGGGAGGGGCAGAGAGAGACACACACACACTCAACCTGAAACAGGCTCCAGGTTCTGAGCTGTCAGCACAGAGCCCAACCCAGGGCTTGAACCCACGAACTGCGAGATCATGACCTGAGCTGAAGTCGGGCGCTTAACTGACTGAGCCACCCAGGTGCCCCGGGATTTCTTCTAAGGAAATAATCCTGGATGTTTATAAGCATAGAGCTGTAAGCATATTCATTGTAGTAGAGTTTATGATAATGAACAGTTGAAAACAATAAAAGGAGGCTTTCTCAATAAATTATGGTACAGTTATGTAATGGCGTATAATGTTTTTGAAGAATATTGAATGAAATGGAAATTATTCAAAATACATTGTTATATAAAGTAATCTGATTATAGAGTGGTACATAAATTTTGCACTGAAATACATATGTGCTAATTAAAAATAATGAAAAAAATACATGAAGTTGGTGACTCTAACTCTGTTTCCAGATGGCAGAATTCGGGGTGATTTATTGACGTTTTTGTCAATAGATTCATTCATGCAATGCATCTCACCTATTTTGCTCCATGGAGCAGCGTGTAGTCAGGGCGGCGTGTCCTCAAGAGGTATGTCCTAAATGAGGTCAGAGGTGCTATCTGTGAACGGCTCGGAGCGTGGGGCCCCAGGCATGCCGAGAACCCTTCAGAGCCCAAAATGAATGCGGCAGGCCTCGGGAAGCAAGGACACATTAGACTGGCCAGTGCCAGGGGGACTTTTAGGTGGATCACTGCTCACTCGAAAGGGATTGGAGAGAAAAAGGAAGTCTTTATTCCTTCCTAAAACTAGTGTGCCCTGAAAACTCTTTTAAGTCACAATGTTTTCAGTTCCATCTATCTACCCACCCAACCGTCCATTCATCCACCTACCTATTCCTTCATCCACCCACGTATCTGCCTTCTCCTTCATACACTTATCTACCTAGCCACACATCCATTCACTGACCTATCATCCACCCATCTGCGCCCGCATCCGTTGACTCAGCTATCAGCCCACACATCTGCTCAGCCATCCAGACTTACTTACTTACACAAGTACTTATCCATCTGTCCATCCATTCACTCATCCATCACCCATCCATTCACTCACATGAATCCTTATCCACCCATCCAGCCGGTCACCCGCCTACCTAGCCATCTACTCACGCGCGCACGCACTCATCCATCCATCCATCACCCTTTTGTTTCTTCATTCATTCCACAAACACTGACTAGGGATCTACAACTTGCTGGACCTGAACTTGGATGGTGCCAAGATAAAGGATGCAGTGGGGCGCCTGGTTGGCTCAGTCGATTAAGTGTCCAATTTTAGCTCAGGTCATGATCTCACGGTTCATGGGTTCAAGCCCTGTGTCGGGCTCTGTGCTGACAGCTCAGAGCCTGGAGCCTGCCTCAGATTCTGTGTCTCCCTCTCTCTCTGACCTTCCCATGCTCACACTGTCTCTCTCTCTCTCAACAATAAAATAAAATAAAAAAAAAGGACGTAGCTCACCCTCAGGGAGTTCACAGTCTGGGCTGTCTCCATCACTCACACCAACAAGGCCTGTTGGCAGCTTTGGTGTGACCTGGTAGCCATGTGGCACCCTGGGGCCCTCCACCCAGGTTTTTGTGAAGTGTGGGGAAAACCCTGGGTGGGAGAGTCCTTGGGAACATGAGAAACAAACTTTCTCAGAAGTGAGAGCATTTGGGAGCCTCCTCTGACACCTGGGGGCGGGGGATGGGTTTGTGCTGGGATCTGGAACATTCCTGCAGACTTCTGGGAGGCGGGCAGGCCCTCAGGGTGGAGGCAGATGCGGGTGTACCTGGGGAGGCCCTATATGGCCCTTGTGCCCAAGCAGAGACACAGAGGAGCTGCTGCCTCCTGGACCATGATCTGCACCATGGAGGCCAACATGGTCTGGAGACCAGATGATTCTTCTAAGAATGTTCTGGATAATGCTAGAGCTCTAGCACCATTGGTGACTTTAGGAAGGGGGTGGACCTCCCAAGCCAACTGAAGTTCAATCACCTGCCAGCCTGATCCCCGAGGCTCTGACAAAATTAAATTTCACTCCGAAAAATAGAAGCTTGACATTTCTTGAGTTTTTGATCTATGAGCTAAACTTCCACCAGCTACACTGTTTTTTCAGGGATCTTCCTGGGTCAAATAGAGACCTGGGTCAAAATGTGGGGATAATTAACCTTTTAGGGAACCTGCAAGATTCCTTTACAACGAGGTAGTCCATACCCCACCAGCTTCTGTAAGCCCTTGTCAGCGCGGATGTTACCAACATTTGTAAGTTTTGACTCTAGGATGACTTAAAACTCCTTATTTCCACGTGTATTTCTCTGGACACTGACAAGGTTGAGCATCTTTGCACGTTGGTTGCTCATTTATACTTTTCTTTTGTGACTTGCCTGTTGTAATTGCAAGTCTTGAGGCACCTGGGTGGCTCAGTTGGTGTCCGACTCTTGATTTTGGCTCAGGTCATGATCTCATGGTTTGTGAGGGCTCGTGGGGTTCACTGCTATCAGCACACAGCCTGCTTTGGATCCTCTGTGTCCCCATCTCTCTTGCCCCTACCCCGCAGGTGCTCTCTCTCTCTCAAAAATAAACAAACATTGAAAAAACATATGTGTGTGTATATATATAATTGCAAGCCTGCCCAGACTCTCTCCATTTTTTGTGTCTTAAAGAAGTGTTTCTCAGTCATTACATTTGGAATTAGGTGTTTGCTCCCTTGGTATCTGCAGTTAGCTAAGGTCTCTATCGGAACATTTATTTTGTTTGGTTTTGTGTACGGGAAGTACACAACTTTGTCCATTTCACCTCCTGCTTCCTTCCTCAAAGGACTGCAGGCCGCCTCTGTGTCTTCCTTAAGACTGAACCGAATGGCAGCGATTGTGGCCAATTGAAGAGTTGTGCTTCTTCCTTCCACTATTAAACCAAGAACTCTGAATGGAGGTCTCAGGGAATTTCCCCGCACGTTTAGTAATCGTCAAGTTTTTTCGAAGTACCTTTTATGGTAGAGGAATTTGGCAGACGGTGCCTTAACCAAGTGACCGGAGCCAGCATCACCAGTAGGAGGGTGAACGTGGGGATTTAGGACTGTTGTCAGCTGTACTGTGGTTTTGCCCAATATGCACGGCCTGAATCTAACAGCAAATCCAACAAATGTCAATTGGAGACCATGTGACAAAACAACCGGCCCGTTCTCTTTAAAGCAGCCAGGGTCACAGGAGGCAGACGAGCTGCAGATGTGGTCCAGGTTAATGGAAACCAGAGCCATGAATGTTAATGCCACATGTCTCCCTGGGCTGGGTCTTGGGTCAGAAACACACTGCGCTAAAAGACATCCTTGGAGCAGTTGGGGATTTGGGTGTGGATTCTAGGAGAGTCGTCTTGTATCAAGGCAAAATTTCCTGAAGTTGATAATTACATTGTGGTTACATAAGAGAATGTCCTTGTTCTTATGAAATCTGTGCTGAAATATTTAAGGGTGAGGGGTCATGGTTCTGCACCATATTCTCAATTAGCTCAGTGAAAGAAATTTCTGTAACACAGGAGACGGAGAGAGAGAGAGAGACGGGGAGAGAGCGTGCACATGCATGCAGATGTGGCTCAATTGCTGAGTACAGGTGTGCAGGTAAAGGGTGCATGAGTGCTGATTCCAGCACTATTGCAACTATTTAAAAAATTAGGTTTGCATTTCCAAAATAAAAGGTGATTTTGTATATTGGGCACGAAGACCAACACCCTCTCGGGTTGTACTGAAATCAGGCATCTTTTCTGGAGTGGCTCCAGGGTTGAGGGACAGGATGTAGCATATTGCCTGTGACATCAATGAGGGTACCCACCACCTTCCCTGCGTTGACTTTCATGAGCTTCATAGGAAAGAGGGTTTAGAACGCTTTCTAATTCTTTTTTCATACCATCTTGTTCACTGTTGAGCCAGCATCGATTTATCCCACACCAAACTCAACCATGGGGTTGCTGTTTAAAGTGTAGACATGCGGCCATTTTTGAGGGGATCTGATGAGCTCAGGAGGCCATTCCAGAAGACACTGTCCTGACGCTTAGAATTGTGTCACGTATTGGTTCTGTTTTCAGTTACTCACAGATGTAACTCACAGGTGTGACGCACAGTAACTCAGAGTCACCTATAGATGTCTACGCTGATCAAATTATTGGAATATTCATCTCTTCTCCACCCCAAGTCTAGATATGTTCCACAGGAAGTTTTTGCTTGCCAGACATGGTATGAAGATTAATGGAAGAAGTGTGGTTGGCAGTGGCACCACAGCAGTGGGTGACTGACAAGTGACAGGTGACAGATGATGAAGCAGAAAAATCCAGAACCCATGTGCATCTGACCTCTGTGTAAATTGGACCCTTGCTGGGGACACAGCACATTCCCTGCAACATTTTCTTGGGTTAGTAGGGATTATTTTTTTTTATGTTTTTTTTTTTATTTTGAGATAGAAAGTATGAGCAAATGGGGGAGGAGGAGAGAGGCAGAGAGAGAGGGAGACAGAGAATCCCAAGCAGGCTCTGCACTGTCAGCACAGAGCCCAACTCGGGGCCTGAACTCACAACTCACAAATCGTGAGATCGTGACCTGAGCTGAAATCAAGAGTCAGACACTTACCCAACTGAGCCATCCAGGTGCTTCAGTAGGGCTCTTTTTAAAACCGAGACACTATCTGCATCCTAGGCATTTTAGAAGAAATTGCCCTGAAGAACAGGATTGAACTGAAGAGTGCTTTTCCTTACAGCCAGGATGGCTGGGGAGCCTGGGTAGAGAGAGATGTGGAGCGAAGGGCACACAGCTCAGTGGGCTTGGGGCTGCGGTCTGGCGGTGGGAAGGAAGTGCTTCGGAGGCTGAGCTGGCACGAGGCCAGGAAGGTCCTGGGGGTGATGGTGAGGACAACCGGAGGCTGTGGGGAAGGAGAAAGACAGCTGACCAGCTGGGCACTCAGGCTGTTTCCCTCCTTGCGCTGTGATGGCTCCCCACAGTGTACGTTCTAATTCCCATGAGGCAGATGAAGACCACACGGGGGTTTTTTAGAGGAAAAGCAGAGGATGGACATGGAGCGAAGGCTGGAAAATAAAGACCTGGGTAAATGGTTCTGGGCTTGAGATTACTTAGTGTGTAAAAGAGGTAGTGTGGGATTTGGTCATAGAAACCAATATGGTGAGCCACACCTGTTTAGGTGCGGTAGAACAAGGTGGGCATTCTGGGGACAGAGGAGGTGGCACAGATGAAGTCTCTCCCGCATCAAGGACAGACTTGATGAGTAGCTCCCGACATGTGGGTTTCACGTCAGCGTGATCAAGAACACAAAATGTTAGGCAGTGACCTTGAGTTGCCACCTTGTTATTTATTCAAGTCAGGAAGACATTTACAAATCCCAAACTCACCCATCACCATCATGTCAGAATAGAGGGGAATTTCCACCCCCGTAACTCAGGAAGGACTGACCCTCAGAATGGCGGGCCGTGCTGTATGCTGAATATACTTAGTTTGGTATGAGCACACTTCTGTTTCTCTTTTTGCTTCAGACCAATGCAAACTTTGCCCAGTAGGGCAGATCCCCAACCTCATAGCCACCTCGACTCCACAGCCCGGGAGCCCATGGCCTCTAAAGGGGCAATTAACCAGAGGGCCCCAAGACCCTCACCTGTTAGCTCTACAGGAGAGCCCTGGCCTCCTAATTAACAGGAACAGGGACGCCTTTGTCACCAGCTAACAAAGGGACTGAGGTGATTGGAGGCAGGTTACTGTTGCACTTAATGTGGTGATTTGATTTGTGACCTTTAGTCTCCATTTTAAGCAGAAGAATGAACAACTATAATTGTGTACTGTGTTATTTATTTTTTTTTCTGTATTTAACCTTCAACATTACCTCCAGGCGAATGCCTGATCTTCCTGGCCCCAGGAGGGTCTACCTTGTTTATGCATTTAATTTTCCCTTCTCTCCCTTCAAGAGCTGACATTTTCAGCTGACATGGAAAAAGGGACCTAAGTGTAGGTAAGTTGTTAAGTTTCTGTGTTTTGACTCTGAGATGAAGACTTTCTGTCCTGTTTCAGGGGATTAGAGCTGGCTTTCTGGAACTATTTCAAAATTCCGGCTCCATATTCTTGAGCCGAATGTTAGGGACACATCGGGGCGACTCCCCCACAGACACACCAGCCCCTCGTGTCACGCAGTGACAAGCCACATCAGGAACTGACCCAGATCAAGAACGGGGAACACTGGGTAACAGCTAATCCATTTCCCCCTGTTCATGATGGAGAGCGCCATTCTGGCCATTCAGATTTCAGTTCTTCTCTGACGGCTCCCGAGAAAGCTCTTCCTTCCACATAAGAGAGGCAGGATTTCTGTTTCCCTGTGAAGGTGAGCAAAGAGGTTTGCCACTCTGCATGCTAGAAGCTTCTCATAGCCAGGAGGGAGCCAGCTTGAGGAGGAGACCAATGACGAAGAGGTGGACACACAGATCTTGGAAGACATTGGATCTTGGTGGCACTGGGCTGCCTGGTCAACCATGTCGTGTTTACCTGGAGTCTGGTGTCCTGGGAACCAGTGAGTTTGGTGTGTGGAGGGGTTTTGTTTCTGCAGCCCAAAGCCTCCTCACGGATACGGCACCCCCTTCCTTTTTCCCACTTGTTTACCTTGAACATGTGTTCTGCTTCTCATGAATTCCTACACTTCTTTTCCTACATTCTCTGGGGGCTTGTGTGTCTGCCCAGGATTGTTGAAAAGACAGATAAGTGGACTGCCCATTATATTTCCTGGGTCTCCTCATTTCTTCTCCCTTAGTCAGGCTGTCCCAGCTCCATTTGCCAAGACCCAGCTGAATATCATCTTCTTTGACCTTCCTGAATCCCAAGAGGAGGGCTGTTTACACCCTCCTTTAGGCCTCCATTGTGCAGTGATTAAGGGCGTCACAAGACAGGTGCTTCCAAAAGATCAGCATTATTAGGATATGGTTTCAACTGTGTGTGACAAGGACCTGTTACCAGGGGCTTAACCAAGACCGGTGTTTATCCTCGTGTATGTCAAGGTCTGAGCAGGAACATGACTCTGCTCCATGGAGTCATCAGGGTACAAGCTCTTTCTCTCCCGTGGCGCCACAGTCCCTAGAGTGTTGTCCTTGTCTGCCTGGTCCAAGTTACTTGACCACCATGTCCTTATTTCAGCCAGTCGAGAGGACAAAGGAAAAGTGGAGGGTTTGTCCCTTACCTGTAAGGAAACTACTTTTGTTCACGTTCCATTGACTAGAAATTAAATGACTTCAATGAGCTGTCAAGGAGTCTGGGAAATGTAGTCTTTCTATTCTTGGTGGTTTTGTGCCCAGGCAGAAGTCTGATTACAGTGGAAGGAGGAGGGTTTAGGGGTAGGGGTGACTCCCAGTTTCCATAAAATATCCTTGGCATCAGTCACAGATCAGTGCTACTTAGTGCAGGTTCTCACACAGGACTCCTTACGCAACAGGTGAAATGTAACTTGGTTCCATTCTCGGTAAAAGAGAAAGCCAGCGCAATGGAAAAATTCCTGCTAGTGCCGACCCATTGAGTGATTTCTTGGTGCGAGCAAGGTGAGGACGACCTTAGGCCACACTCTCTAGCTCGAGACCCGCCAGTGACGGCTGCCTGAGCCTGGTAGTCTCAGGTCACCAACATTCTGAAACCATCATAGTCCATGGCCGGGTCCCTTTACTGTGAATGAGGGATCTCTCCCATCATCTACGTCTCACGCAGTCGAATAGGACCCCACTCTTTCGACAACACCTGCCCAGTCTGCTGAATCACAGAACAAAACAGAAGTGGAAATCTGTGCTACAGCAACGCAAGAAATGCTCTGCTGGCTGCGAAGCCTGGACAACAAGTTTGCAAGACTTCTTGGCTCTCTCCGTACAGAACACCTCTATCTTAGGACATGTGAAGGACTAACGTTCTCCAGTTTGGGGTCTCAGAAACCTGCTGAAGAAAGACAGTGCCAAATATGCCCTAACACGATGCTCAGTACATGCAATGCGTTGCTTATTTGAACCATGAAGAAACATAATGCTGTTCTTATGAACAGAAAAAGAATTACTTCTATCTCTCCAACCATTCAATATTTAAAATGTGTTGTTTTGAAGAAGGGGCCAGATAATTAATTAGCCTGCACTCAGGTAAGCCTCAGGTCTTTGTTGGGTCCTGATAAACTCTGGGTTTTCATTATTTGTTAATAAACACCCCCTACCCCCAGACTCTAAGATCCTGGAGGCCAAGAATGCCTTAAATCTCAATATCCTCAGACGTTGGGGGATATTTATAAGGTCCTGAGTAGGCAGAACACTGATCTAGACAGATCAGCATTAGGGTCTGGATGAAGACTTCTGTTGGGGGAGGACAGTCACTTTATGGAAATTAATAGCCCACATTTGAATTCCAGAGGCCCCAAGAAAGCTTGCTGTAAATAACTCAATTTAGCTCTTCACTCCAATGTGTCCCAAATGTACACAATCACCCCTCTTTGGGCTTATATTTAAAAATTATTACTGTGATGTATTTCAAGCACATGCTAAACATAGAGGCCAATGTGAGTACCCTTGTGCCTATTGCCCTGTGTTCAGTTTTAGCACTTTGTCCTACTATTTCAGAGTTTTAGAAAATTCAGCATCCCGGCACACCTAGGTGGCTCAGTTGGTTAAGTGTAGGACTTTGACTTAGGTCATGATCTCACAGTTGGTGGGTTTGAGCCCTGTGTTGGGCTCTGTGTTGACAGGTCAAAGCCTGGAGCCTGCTTCCAGTTCTATGTCTCCCTCTCTCTCTGCCCCTCCCCTCCTCGTGCTCTGTCTCTCTCTGTCTCTCAAAATTAAATAAACATTAAAAAATTTAAAGAAAATTCAGCATCCCTTTTCATGTAACACATTTGAGGTCATAAGGAACCTACAGTGGGAAATGCTGGCCCAACAAGTGGGCCCCCCTCCCCCACACTTGGCGTCCGTATTTGGTCCCCACACCACTGCCACGGAGTCTTCCTGAAGCATGGCCACGGCAGCCATCTTCCCTCTCAACACCTCCACTCGCTCCCCATGGTTCCCAAGGATAGTCTCCTCTTGCCTTCATCCGGGGCCTTTGTTCTCTGACCTCAAGAGGCACCTGCTGAGTTGGGGGTCTTTCTCATGGACAGTACATACTGTTGCGCAGAAGAACATGGTTCATAGCCTTCCTTTTGCCTCACCCTGGCCCTTCTCTCTTGCCTCTAGAAAGTATGTCCTCTGGTAAGGCACTGCTCAGATGCACCTCCTTCAAGATGCTTTCACTGGATCACCTCAGCCTCTGCTGTTTGAGAGGCTGATTCATATCATGTCTCTGTAGACGCTTGCAGTGTTGTGGGTTTTTAAAAAAATCACTGTTGTATTCAAACCTTTTGAGGCAAGGACTCTGTTTCCTACAACTTTGTCTTTTGTAGCTCTTGGTACAGGACATGGCCATGATAGAGGGTGATTGAATGAATGAATGAATGATTGGGTCAGTACAATTTCTCTTTGGATGGTCTTGAGGGCTGGAATTTGGAGCTTGGAGTGGACAAAAACCTGTGTTTTATGAAGATTTTGCCCCCGCAGGGTTTTAGCCTCGGAAACTGGAGGGATGGTGGCCCCGGCTGGCAAGAGGGCCACCAGCAGGCACACAGCCTGGCTGGGGCAGAGGGTGCAAGGCCAACCCTAGACTCACAGGTGTGTAGTATGATATGACAGCTCCCGGAAATGACAATGTGCATTACACTCACCCGTGTGACCTAAGTGACCAAAGGATTGCAAAAGAAGATTTGGGAATTCCTCAAAAAGCGAAGTGTAGAATTGCCATCTGACCCAACAATTCCACTCCTGGGTATATACCCCAAAGAATGGAAAACAGGTTTTGAAGAAAAATTCATACACCATGTTCCTAGCAGCACTATCAGAATAGTTTAAAGGTAGGAACAACCCAAGTATCCATTGACAGATGAATGGATAAAAAAAGTGGTCTATCTCTACACTGGAATATTGTTCAGCCATTAAAAAGGACCAAAGTACTGATACATGCTACACAAAAGACCACACATATGATTCCATTTATAGGAAATGTCCAGAACTGGTAAATCCACAGAGACACAAAGTAGATTAGTGGTTACCGGGAGTGAGGGAGGGGACAGGATGAGGAATGACGGCTTAATGAGTACTCAATCTCCTTTAGGGGTGATGAAAATGTTCTGGTAAAGATAGAAGGCATAGGCATACAACACTGTTAATGTACTAAATGCCACTTTAAAACAGTTCCTTTAAAAAAATTTGTTTAATGTTTATTTATTTTTGAGAGAGAGGGAGAGACAGAGCATGAGCAGGGCATGGGGAGTGAGAGGGAGACACAGAATCCAAAGCAGGCTCCAGGCTCTCAGCTGTCAGCACAGAGCCCGATCCGGGGCTTGAACCCACCAACCGTGAGATCATGACCCGAGCTGAAGTCAGACACTTAACTGACTGAGTCACCCCGGTGTCCCTAAAATATCTCCTCTTATATTATGTGGATTTCACCTCAATAAAAAATAACATGAAGATAAGTTCGAAGGAGGCGGACGTTGGGAATCCTGGCCTGTAAAGAGACCGCTGGAGAAGGGAAGTGTCCAGGGATCTGGAAGTGGCAGGCAGGGGAGACAGAATGGAAGCAAGGGATTGGCCAGAGAGAGAAGTAGAAAACTGAGGTTCTGGGCCCCAGGAGACGGGGAGTGAGGACGGGGGAGCAGGTGGCCAGCCGCGCACAGTCAGGGAGAACAGTGGAAGAAAGACAAGCCATAGAAAAGGTCACTTGGCTGAATTGTCTGGCATCTATTTACTGAGCTCCTGCGGTATGGCAAGCTCCATGCTGGTTACGGGGACCTCAGTGTTTTCTGAGAAGTGGCTTTCTTGGATTGCTGGGGAGGGAAGGCAGGTCTTAGGCATTTGTGGTGGGGAGGTGTGGAGAGGAAATGGAAGCACCAGATGTAGAGGGACAAGAGACTGGACGTGGGATTGGACAGGACCTCAGGATCAAGTGAGAATGTCCATGCTAAGATGGTGGATTGAGGGGACCATTGAGGATGGAGGGGAGAGAGCCCCAAAGAGGAGGAGAATGAGGGAGCCAGAGAAGGAAGGGCTAATTAGGAGGAGGATGTCTTGCATGAAGTGGCAACTAGAGTCTTCTGAGCCCAGCCCACACTCTGCTGTGGGCTCACCTCAGGGGTTACTATTTTGGATGAGGCCAGCAGTTAGCAGTCACCACTTTACTGATTTCTGACCCAAGGAGGAGGCGGCCCTGAAGATGTGTTGGGCATCAAATGCCGTCAACTGCTCTAAGCATCTTTGGGGTGTCCCATTGCTGCCTGCCAGTCATGCGTTTTCTCCCTACGTTATCCAACCAAGAGGCGCCTGGCAATTTGTGGCCATTTCTCTCAGATCACTGAGGCCCAGATTAAATCCAAAGGTTTGAAGAATGTCATGATAGTTTTGATGACTCCCCGATACCACCCTGCTGGCCAACAAGCGTTGGCATATGTGACTCCATTCTGTCCAAAACTAATTCGGAGCTTGAGAACGTGAGCGCTTTCCAAAGACCATCTGTTTACTCTTCTGCTTAAGGAACTCCACTCTCCCGCAGCCTCCTAGGACTGGATTCAATAAATTCTGACACAGAGGGATATTTTTTTGGCAGGCCTAGAAACTGAATGTTTTCCAAATGGTACATTATTGATATTAAAACCGATTTGTGCATCGCCAGCCATCAAAGAAATGTACTAAATAATATCTCCAGGAATGAAAAGGAAATTGAAAAGCCTGTCCACGCACATTTATCAGCAAAAACACTCGCCTAAACTAAAAAACTCAGCAAGAGAGAAATCTATGGATCCCTACACACAAACCAAAGGACCTAAGGTATATTCAGACTCAAATCCACCTAAATCCACCTAGAAACACCTGACGTGAAACAAGCTGTCCCAGGCGGCCTTGGCCTTGCTTCCCTCTCCAGCATGTGGCCGTCACTGAAGGTGCAAGGCACAGATCTAGGAGTGAGGGAAACTTGCATCTGAATCCCAGCCTTCCCCTCCCACTTTCCAGAAGTTGTGATGTGGTCTTGCACAAGTGACTCAAACTCTCCAAAACCTCAGTTTCCTCACGAGTAACAGCCTTCTCATAAGATTGAGCAAATAGTACATCTTACCTTCATTTCCTTTTCTATTCTCTGTGCCGCCCAGCAAATGTGCAGACTCTGACAAGTACATCAGACCTTTATCCTGTCCTTCTGTTCATCCTGCTTCCACCGGGGCTGGTTTGCTTGCTGCCTGTCTGCTGTCTCACAGAATGTGATTTTCTAATACAGAACACCAAACCTAGTAGATATTTAATCAACCTTTTGTTGAATGTGTAAGGATCGCATACAATATAATGCAGTGAGTGACTTAAGTAAAGCAATGGCATAAATATTTAAAGACTCATTGAAGATGCAGCTGTAAATCTGTATTGATTGCTGCTGCATGTTTTATCGAACGTTATAAATTTCTGTGCATCATCCCGATGGAGAAGGACAGATCTGCCCATGATCTGAAGGTGGTCATGGTTTCCATTGGTCATTGACAGTGGAGTATAATATCTGCTTTATCATCACTAGAGATTTCCAGGCTGGGCAAGGGGCTTTGGGTCATCTTCCAAGGGAGGACGATGGTAGCAGATTTCTTCTGAATTTTACAAAACCTAAATTTCAGACAGTGGTTTTCAAGCCACAATCACCGATGGTATATTAAATATTTATTTGACTTAAATTTACCTTTAGAATAGATTAGTGACTAGTTTTATAGGACTGTAAGTAATTAAAAAAACCCATCATGTCCACACACATATCCAATAGTCCAATTTTAACCAGATGGGTCTATCAGCTCAGTCACATGGGCTGACTCTGGAGTAAGGTTTCTGGGTATGAGCTTCCAATAAATGTGTTTCTGTAAGGGAAAGGACGGCTCTCCACTAGGCTTTTTCTGAATCACAAAACCTACATGTCGCGCCCAATTAAAGGCTAGGCCAATTCAAGAGCATCTACCTGGTACTCATTCCTAGACTACAAAATTAGTCAAATGGACAGTTACAGGTTATGTTATGATAATGCTGTCTTCTGGTAGTTTTGGAACTAGTGAATTTTAAGTGTTTACTGTTTGGCTTATAGGTGATAAAACATGGAGGCAGTTGGTAGAATGATGTATCATCTAAAGTGAAACAGGGGAGAATATCTTCATGATCACATATCTTAGGATCCACACAGCCTCACAAATGCGATCCACAAAAGAGTGCCAAATTTGGCTTCATTGAAGTTAAGAGATTTAAAAAATGAGATATAATTAAAATTAAGAACTTTTGCCCATCAAAATATGCTGTTAAGAGAGTGAAAAGGTAAAACAAAGACTGGAGATGATATTTGTAACATATATCTGACAAAGGACTTGTCTCCAGAATATATAAAGAGACCCTACAAGTCAATAAGGAAAAGACTTGAATAAGTACCTTACCAAAAATAATGCTCAAATGGCAAATAAAACATGTGAAAAGATACTCAATAATACTCACTAGGAAATGCAAATTAAAGTCATAAGAAGACTTTACTGTATACTCTTCAGAATGGCTAACACTGAAAAGAGTGCTAATACTAAGTGTTGGTGATGATGAGGACCTGTTGCTCATGGAGAGTTAACTGCCATAATCCCTATTCGGCAGAAGCTATTAAAGTTGTGTAAACACATATCCTATGACCCAGTAATTAGTTTCCTAGGTGTATAACCAAGACATAAGTTTATCTATCCCCCAAAAGAATGTGCAAAAATGTTCATACCAGCTTTGTTTAAAAACTGGAAATAATCTATACAAAGCATTATTTATAGTAGTCAAGACATGAAAGCAACTCAAGTATTCATCCACAGACAAATGGATACAAAAGATGTGGTACACACACACACACACACACACACACACACACACACACAGAGGAATATTACTCAGACATAAAATAGAATGAGTTCTTAACATTTGCAACAACATGGATGGACCCAGAGGTTATAATGTTAAGTGAAATAAGTCAGACAAAGAAAGACAAATAGCATATGATTTCACTCACATGTGAAATCTAAGAAACAAAACAAAACAAAAGAGACAAAAATAGACTTAAAAATGTTTTGTTTATTTTTGAGAGAGAGAGAAACAGACAGACAGTGTGAGCAGGGGAGGGTCAGAGATAGAGGGATACACAGAATCCGACACAGGCTCCAGGCTCTGAGCTGTCAGCACAGAGCCCAACGCAGGGTTAGAACCCAAGAATTGTGAGATCGTGACCTGAGTCAAAGTCGGATACTCAACCAACTGAGCCACCCAGGTGCCCCCCTCCCAAAATAGACTCTTAAATATACAGAACTAGTGGTTGCTGAAGGGGAGGTGGGAGGGGTTATGGGAGAAATAGGTGAAGGGGATTAAGAGGGCACATATTGGGATGAACACTGAGAAATGTATAGAATTGTAGAATTACTATATTGCACATCTGAAGCTAATAAAACACTATATTTTAATTATACTTCAATTAAAAAAACCTGGAAACAACTCAATGCCCATTAAGAATACAATGGAGAAAGAAGCCAGAAAAATCTCAAATAAACAAACTAGCCTCATACCTAAAGGAGCTAGAAAATGAGGAACAAACAAAACCCTAAACCAAAAGAAGGAAGGAAATAAAGATTAGAGGAGAAATAGGGGTACCTGAGTGGCTCAGTTGGTTGAGCGTCCGACTTCAGCTCAGGTCATGATCTCACCGTTTGTGGGTTCGGGTCCCGTGTCAGGTTCTGTGCTGACAGCTCAGAGCCTGGAGCCTGCTTCTGATTCTGTGTGTCCTTCTTTCTTTGTGCCCCTCCCCTGCTCATGATCTGTCTCTCTCGGTCTCTCGAAAATAAATAAATGTTAAAAAATTAAAAGAAAACATCAACAAAGTTGATAAACCCTTAGTGAGACTCATTAAAAAAAATAGAGGACAAATAAAATCAGAAGTGAAAGAGGAGAAATAATAATTGACACCACAGAAATACAAAGAATTAAAGGGGAACATTATGAAAAATGATATGTCAATAAATTGGACGAGCTAGTAGGAATAGATAAACTTCTAGAAACACATAACCTCTCCAAATGGAATCAGGAAGAAAAAGAAAATTTGGAGTGACTGGGTGGCTCAGTTGGTTACATGTCCGACTTTAGCTCAGGTCATGATCTCATGGTTCACAAGTGGAAGTCCCATGTTGGACTCTGTACTGACAGCTCAGAGCCTGGAGCCTGCTTCAGATTCTATGTCTCCCTTTCTCTCTGCCCCTCCCCTGCTTGCATTCTCTCTCTCTCTCTCTTAGAAATAAATAAACCTTAAAAAAATTTTAAAGAGGAAATAGAAAATTTGAATAGGCCAATTATCAGCAAGGAGACTGACTCAGTAATACAAAAAACTCCCAACAAGCAAAATGTCCAGGACCAGAAGGCCTTATGGCAAATTCTACCAAACATTTAAAGAAATGTTAATTACATATTTTTCTCAACAAATTCCAAAATATAGAAGAGAAAAACTTTCATATTTATTCTGTGAGGCCAGCATGGCCCTGACACCACAACCAAATAAATATACTACAAAAAAAGAACTACAGGCTAATATCTCTGATAAACATAGGTGAAGAAATGTTCAGCAAAATACTAGCAAACAGGAGCCAACAATACATTAAAAATATTACCATGATCCAGTGGGATTTATTCTGGGGATGCAAGTCTGGTTCAATGTTCACAAATCACTCAAAACGATACATCACATTAACAAGAGAAAGGATAAAAACCATATGATTGGCTCAATACATACAGAAAAAAACATTTGACAAAGTACAGCATCCATTCATGATAAAAAAAAACCCTCATCAAAGTGAATTTAGGGGGAACATACCTCAACATAATAAAGGCTTTATATGAAAAATTGACAGCTAACATCTTACTCAATGGGGAAAAACTGAGAGCTTTTCCCCTAAGGTCAGGAACAAGACAAAAATGTCCACTCTCACAATTATTCAATGTAGTCCTAGAAGTCCTAGCCACAGCAATCAGACAAGAAAAAGAAATAAAAGGCATTCGGATTGGTAAGGAAGAAGTAAAACTTTCACTATTTGTAGATGACATAATACTATATACAGAAAATCCTACAGACTACATCAAAAAACTACTAGAACTGATAAATTCAGTAAGGTCACAGGATTCAGAATCCATATACAGAAATCTGTTGCATTTCTGTACACTGGTAATGAAGTAGCAGAAAGAGAAATTAAGAGAGCAATCCCATTTACAACTGCACCCAAAATAACAAAATACATAAGGAATAGACTTAACTGAGGAGGTGAAAGACCTGTACTCTGAAAACTCTAAAATATTGATGAAAGAAATTGAAGACACAAACAAATGGAAAGATATTCCATGCTCATGGGTTGAAAGAACAAATGTTATTAAAATGTCTATAGTATCCAAAGCAATTTACAGATTTAATGTAATTCCCATAAAAATACCAACAGCATTTTCTACAAAACTAGATAAATAATCCTAAAGTGTGTATGGAACCACAAAAGACCCCAAAGAGCCAAAGCAATCTTGAGAAAGAAGAATTAAGTTGGGGGCATCACAGTCCCAGATTTCCAGGTATACTACAAAGCTCTAGTAACCAAAAGCATACGGTAGTGGCACAAAACAGACACATAGATCAATAGAATACAACAGAGCCCAGAAATAAATCCATGCTTATATGGTCACCGAATCTTTGGCAAAGAAGCCAAGAATGTACAATGGGAGAAATACAATCTTTTCCACAAATGGTGCTGAGAAAACGGGGCAGCTGCATGAGAAACAATGAAACTGGAGCACCTTCTTATACTGTACACAAAAATAAACTCAAAATGGATTAAGGATCTAAATGTAAGATCTGAAACCATAAAAATCCTAGAAGAGAGCCCAGGCCATGATTCTCTGACATTAGCTAAAGCAACATTTTTTTCTAGATCTGTCTCCTGAGGCAAGGGAAACAAAAAGGAAAATTAAACTATTGGAATGACATCAAAAGTAAAATGCTTCTGCACAGGGAAGGAAACAATCAACAAAACTAAGAGCCAACTTACTGAATGGGAGACGATATCTGTTAATGACGTATCTGATAAAGGGTTAGTATCCAAAATATATAAGAATTTGTACAACTCAATAATCAGCAATCCAACTGAAAAGTGGGCAGAAGAGGGGCACCTGGGTGGCTCAGTCGGTTAAGCATATGGTTTCGGCTCAGGTCATGATCTCACGGTTTGTGACTTCCAGCCCTGCTGTTGTAGTCTACTGATCTATGTGTCTGTTTTGTGCCATGCTGTGCCGACAGCTCAGAGCCTGGAGCCTGCTTCGGATTCTGTGTCTCCCTCGCTCTCTGGCCCTCCCCCCCTCTCAAAAATTAATAAACATTAAAAATTTTTTTAAATGGCAGAAGACATGAACAGACATTTTTCCAAAGAAGACATTCAAATGGCTAACAGATACATGAAGAGATGCTCGACATCACTGGTCGTCAGGGAAATGCAAATCAAAACCATAATGAGGTACCGCCTCACACCTGTCAGAGTGGCTAAAGTCAAAACCACAAGAAACAACAAATGTTGATGAGGATAAAAAGAAGCCTCCTGCACTGCTGGGGGGATGAAAACTGGTGCAGCCGCTGTGAAAAACAGCATGGAGGTGCCTCAAGATACTAAAAATAGAGGGGCGCCTGGGGGCTCAGTCAGTTAATGGCCCAACTCTTGGTTTTGGCTCAGGTCATGGTGTCACAGTTGGGTTTGTGAGTTTGAGCCCTGCATCGGGCTCTGCGCCGACGGTAGGGAGCCTGCCTTGGGATTCTCTCTCTTCCTCTCTCTCGTTCTCTCCCCCACCTGTGTGCTCTTGCATTCTCCCTTTCTCTCTCTCACAATAAGTAAATAAACTTTTTTAAAAAGGGAATAGATGAATACACTGCAGTCCATACATACACACAGATACAAAAAAGAGTAAACTATTGCTACAGAAAACAACACAGATGAATCTCACAGACATAATGAATGAAAAACATCCAGACACGGAAGAGTGTACATCATGTATCCATTGATAAGATGTTTACGGACAGGCCCAACAAACCTGTAAGGAAGGAGGTCAAAACAGTGTGTGTGTGTGTGTGTGTGTGTGTGTGTGTGTGTGTGTGCGCGCGTGCGTGCACGAATGTGTCACCCATGTGCTCTGACTAGCACAGGGGGCCTGTGGGAATGTTCTAGGGTCATGTAAGCATCTATTTGGTGATCAGAGTGGTCACATATATAGTAAAATCCATCCAAGAGGACACTTAAGATTTGCACAGGTGATTGTATGTAGGTAACACTGCAGTAGATGTAAAAGACATAGGAGCCAGCAGCGTGCCCGCGATGTTCACCCAATTCTCTAGGGGAAAAATTGCTCACCCTGACTTCTAAGTGCTTGCTAACTTTCTTTTGCTAATTTCCCTGGTGTAAATATTCTCCCCGTATTCCCACCATGCCGCTTCCGAGCTGCTCTGGTTCAAGAATTGGCAACAAAATTCCAGAAAATTGAATATTCGGCTCTCACCGGTTCAAACTTTCCCCCATGATGGAACAATTGTATTACAATTTTGATGGTTCTCAAAACGAACCTACTCCTCTTTTAAGCTTTTGAGATTAGTTAGGAGACAAGTCTGAGGTGTTTGTATAAACCACTTAAAAGCGTTACCATTCTATGCACTTTGAAGACTTCTTGCAAGGCCTAGAGCGAATCTACCACTTATTAGACAAGTGACCGTGAACAAGTTACTTAAACTTCTCCGAGACTCTTTTTCCTGACTCCACAGAATGGGACAGGTCACAGCACTGCCTCAGAGAGTTGTCACGATCCAATGAGAAAGTCCACAGAAACCGCAGGAACAAGACCCGGGCCGCCACAGGGAGTGATCATGGTGACCATTATCCCAACCCGGAGCCACCCAGCTGACCGACCCAGCCAGAAGTCACTGTGCCCCCTCGGAGCCCCCAGTGGTACCTTCAGCGTCTCCTCCAGTGGCCCCCGCTTCCCGCATCATGGGTGAGGTGTGGGGCCGTCCCTGACGACCCGCCTGTCCTCTGAGCTCTTCTGAGCTAGCGACAGCGTCTTCCTGCCGCCATGGTGTTTGATGTACCTGTGAAAGGGAGAAATGAAGGAATGCAAGCTCATTTTGATGAAGAGAACCAGAAGATACGATACCTTTAAGAGACTGGTAAGGTACTAATGTGAATTTTCTTTTTTTTTATCTTGGAAAAGCAACCCTGAACAAGATCTATATATATTCACATGGATGAAACTCAAAAGATAGAATTGCGGTATAAAGGTTAAGTTGGAAAATGAGGACTATTCCATGAAATCATTTATATAAATTCTTTTAATGTTATTTTATTTTTTCCATTTTCTTTTTTTATGTTTAACTTTGAGAGAGAGAAAGCAAGCGAGCGAGCCAGCATGAGCAAGTAGGGGAGGGGCAGAGAGAGAGAGGGAGGCACAGAATCCCAAGCAGGCTCCAAGCTCTGAGCTGTCAACACAGAGCCTGATACAGGGCTTGAACCCACGAATCACAAGATCATGACCTGGGCTGAAGTCAGACACTTACCCGCCTGAGTCACCCAGGCGTCCCTATAAAAATTTTTCCTATACCCAGCATGGAGCCTAATGAAGGGCTTGAACTCACAACCATGAGATCCAGACCTGACCTGAGATCAAGGGTCTGACACCTAACTGACTGAGCCACCCAGGTGCCCCCATTTATGTAAAATTTTAAAGGCACGAAGTGTTTTCTATTGATAGATAGGTCGGCAAGTGTATTACCTAAGAGCACAATGTTGAACACCACCTGTGGGGTGTCCCTCTGGTGAGGTGTGACGGGGTCTGGGTGTGTTGAAGGTCAGAGGAGTTTGGCTTTATCTGAAGTAGTTTAACTTTGTAAAAAAGGACAGTGGGTTCACATGGTTGTATATCTTTAGAAATAATAAATATAGAAAATGGGGAACAAATATGGCAAAATGTTAATAAAGTGGTTACTTCTGGGTGCTGGGAGAAAGGGGTGGTAATTCTTTTTATTTATCACGTTAAATTTAGCTTTCATGATTTATTTTTATATTTAAAAATTTATTACAAATTTATCAATTTACCTAAAGTATCTTATTAACCAAATGATTATTTTATCCACAGGTACAGTGGCACATTACCAGGTCAAAGCTACACACTATTACACAAGGAAAGAATCTCTACCCCTGCCCAGATTGCCTCTCTATGGTCAACAACTGTTAGTAGTTTCTTAGGAATTTTTCCAAAGATACAGTCTAAGTTCTCACAAGTGTGGGGTTTTTTTTTTTTTGCACAAATGGTAGCATTTTACACACACTTTCTAAAACTTACACTTTTAAACTTGACAGAGCATCTTGAAGATAGTTCTCTCTTTACATATTAGAGATTCTGCACTTTAAAATAAAAGGTTGACGGCATTCTATTTTATGAACATACCATAATTTTTTCAAAGCTCCTATTGATGGATGTGGTTTGCTTCCAACTATTTGCTATTACAAACACTGTCTCGGGGCACCGGGGGGGGCTCAGTTGGTTAAGCATCTGAATTCAGCTCAGGTCATGATCCCATGGTTCGTAGGTTTGAATCCCGCGTTAGGCTCTGTGCTGACAGCTCAGAGCCTGGAGCCTGCTTCGGATTCTGTGTCTCCCCCCCTCTCTCTCCCCTCCCCATTCGCACTCTGTATCTCTCTCTCTTAAAAAATAAGAAAACATTAGAACAAAACACGGTCTTGGCAAACACCATGGTCCATACATCATTTTGCATGTCTGTGAGTCAGTCGAGCTGTAGGAGAAATCATTACAGGCAGAACAACTGGGTCAGAGGGTGTGTTCATTTACATTTTTGACCGGTATCGCCAAATTCCACTGAGATCGTTCCAATTTCTCCCTCACCATCAGGGTATGTGATCGATGTAAAGGTTTTTGTTATTTAAAAAATTAAAAAACAGAATAAAACTCAATCCATGTTTCGAGCCCCAGGAACTACAGACGTCTGTAAGTATCATGTACATCTGCTTTTAGAATTGGCAGGCCTTCCCGGCGTGTTTCATGTAAATATTACGGCTGATGAATTTCGTTCTTGTTGGGCTTGGGTCCACAAGAAGTCCCTGCACGGCTAAAATTTAAAAGTATTTTAAAATCACTTTATGTAGCGTAGCATACGCATCCTATAAGTCACTCAGTTTATGAGTTTATTTTGAAAGTCTTTCCTTCCTTATAAATTGCCTTGTTTAATAAGCCATGTATTTTAATTATCTGATTTACAGGGTTTGGGAAGACTTAAAAAAATTGGCTTGCGTCGGAACACTCACAACCTATTTAGTGGTGTTTTTTTAAACCAAAAGCCAAGAGGATAGCTGTATCAATTATAGATTACACATATGATTTCTGTAGGCATTTGTTTCTGCTCCATTTCAAACATCCACATTGTCTAAATGATGGATTTTTATTTTAATTAGTCTTAAATTCCAGGAGAGTGATCTTAAAGTATAAGAAGATATTGGCAGTTGGCCGATAACAAACCATGAGCCCGGCTCCATCAGTGACGCTGACGGCCACGCAATGGCCTCTGGGGACCGAACTTCGGCCCCAGACTTGGTTGTATCAAATCAAGGCCAATATAACTTACTGCTTTGGAAAGAAATGGGAAGAATGGCACTTTCTTCAAAAGTGTTTTTTTTTTTTTTATTTTAAAGCATGGAAAAGGATGTAAGTAAAAGGGAAAAACATGATTGGAGCAGAGAGAACTCCTCACTTGCAATGGATGTCAAAATCCCGGCACGCTGTTTTGTGGATAGCAACAAAACTGAGTCTAAAGTTTATATGGAGGCAAAAGGCCAGAAGAGTCAGCAGGATATTGAAGAACAAAGCAGATGACTGACACTACTTGACTTTCAGACTGGGCAGAAAGCTCCAGACAGTGTGGTTTGGGGGAAAGAACAAATAGATCGATGGAACAGAACAAAGAGAGAAATAGACCCATATAAGTAGTCAACTGATCTTTGAAGATGGGGCAAAGCCCACAGAATGGAGAAAAGATAGTCTTTTCAACAAATGATACTGCAACATGCAATGGACATCCCCATGCAATTAAAAAAAAAAAGAATCTGGACATTTGCAATGGACGGGACCAGATTATTAGGCCTTGGGGGGGGGAATGTTAGATGAAATGCCAGGGTGGGGTTACCAAGGGGGGACTGAGGACTTCTTTCCATGAATCTCTAAGAATAAACAATCCTGCCTAATTGGGAAGGTCAGCAGGGCCGGCTAAGGTGGCTAGAATCCTACAGTATTTTTCACCTCCTGACTAGGCTGTCTCAGCTGCCCTTTCTTTATCGTGCCCAGGGGTGATGCAGGGCAATCAAAATGTGTCCAGGCTTATTACACCCAGTCAGGGGCTCCTGCTCCAAGCAAATCTGAGTGCAAAATAAACACTCATTGGCTTTGTCCAGGCTTATCCAAACAGGCGCGTTAATGGGAGCTTCCAAAAAATATATTTCGCCTCTTTGAGTAGAGGAAAATCAATAATAATATTAGGTTTATGTGAAGGTCAGGCCATTGAGCACTTAGCTTCTCTCATCCTCGGATCTTAAAGGAAGTGATGAAGGAGCATTGTTTCTGACAATCCTGCATGGAAAATGTCTCGACTGAGATTCTTGGACTTAATAAAAGATTTATGGTGGAAATTTTGCGAGTAATATCTTGTTAAAATAACTTCTGTGCTAACCTCAAGTGACAAGTGATTGCTCAAACTTGTTCCTACAGCTCCTGGGCCTTCTCTTTAATCTTTTATTAGCTCTGTTCTCCAAACTTGAAATACAAGGGACGGCAATTGTTTGGGTCCATTATCTTTGATATGAGTGTCTCTTTGCTGTATGTGAAGACGTGTTTTCTTTTTCTGAATTACAAATGAAGTAAATGTCACCATTTGATGGTAATGGATGGCATTTAAATACACACGGATGTCACACTGCTTAAAAGTCAAGACCCTTGTGAGTGGTGTTAAGTGATAGGCAGAGGGTGCATTCTGGGATAGAGAAGACAGTAGAAGAGTTCACAGCCAAAAGCACTGCCTGCTCCTGGCTTTCCAGAAAGTCTGTTGTGCCAAGGTCTTTATTGTTAGAAAATGAAAATAAAGGATATCACAGGTGTGTATAGACCGAAAGACTGTTTGTTTCAGAGAGGAACAGCAGCCTAAAACATCTCCCACAGTCTGGTAATGGCAGACAGTCCTGGTCGTCTATGGTTATGGACTGAACAGTGTCTCCTGCCTTCCCCCCACTCATGAGATAAAGTCCTCACCCCCAATGAGACTGTATTTGGAGATGGGGCCTTTAAAAAGGGAACTAAGGTTAAATGAAGTCCAAAGGGTAGGGCTCAAGTCCGATTAAGATCGGTGGGTTTACAAGAAGAGACCAGGAATGCGTATGTACAGAGAAAAGGCCGTATGAGGACACAGTGGGAAGATGGCCATCTACAAGCCAAGAACAGAGCTCTCATTAGAAACCAACCCACTGGCACCTTGATCTTGGACTTCCAGCTCCCAGAACTGTGAGAAAATAAATTCCAGTGGCTTTAAGCTACCCAGGCTTTTATGGTGGCCCACACAGGCTACTGTATCTGCCCATTCACAGATACCAACTGACCCCTGCAGCTCAGGTATAGGCATGTGACCCATGCCAGCCAATGAGAGAGAAAGGAAAGTCTGCTGGGGGCTTCTGGAAAAGACTTTCCTCCCTATAAGGGATAGACACCTTAGAAGAACCTCTCACTCCTTTCTTTTTGCTTTTGAATGTTGTCCTGGGAGGGTGTGAAGCCTGGAGCTGCTGAAGGCATCTTGGGATTCTTTGGGGGAAGGCTGAGAGGATTGCCAGGGTGAGGCCCCAGAGCCCCGGAAGCTGCTTACTCAACACTCTTCGGTACAGGAAAGACATAAACCCCCCACCTAAGCTACTCCTACCTGAATATGCAATGTTGGGTTGAGAAATACGCTAAGTGATGCTGTGATTAAAAAGCACCCAGAGGAAGCCGACTGAAAATCTGTCATTCTGTATGATATGATACCAGACAGAGAAGCTGTCTCACTCTGGAGAATCCTAATTAACTCAGGCCATTAGAAAGTTGAATCTTCAGCAGAGTGGTTTTGTGGTGTTGACATTATGTATTGACTGAACAATTACAGAGACTGTGTGTGATTCCAACAAAACGGGGGTGGCTTGACATTCGACAGTTTCTAGGTTTTTCAAATGTCCCCCCCGAAGACTGCTAGAACTTGTCTTTTCCTCACCCCCAGCTCGAGCACCCCGGTCCACTGTCTCGCTCCCGCATGGTTCCCGTGGTGTCCTTTCCTGTCTATGTGCACCTACGTGCTTATCTTTTACTTAAGAAAATTCAGATCGAAGTAACATGTGCTCGAGGTCAGGAGACAAAGCTGCACGAGGGATCCATCCCGGGCCCCTGTCTTTCACGCCCCAGTCCTGGTCTCACAGGCGATCCCTTTAACAGTTAAGTCATCATTTGGTGACTTCATAGTCCTCCCCCACCCCCATAATTATATCATTATTTTTAAGTTTTTTTTTTATGGTCCCATCTACTACACACATATAATTACTCATCTACAGTCTGGAAGTTTCTTAGAAAGTTAAACATGAATTTACCACGCGTCCCAAGAGGAACAAACACCTATGTTCACTCCCACAAAGACTTGCACCAGAATGTTCACGGCAGCACTGTCTATAATCACCAAAAGGCAGAAATGACCCAAGTGTCTGTGCTCTTACGAGTGGATAAAGTATGCTATGTCCAGACAACACTATTATGCACCCGTAAAAAGTAAGTTCTGACACATGCTACAACACGGACGAGCCTTGAAGACGTCATGCCACGTGAAGAAGCCAGACACAAAAGACCACGTACTGCAGAGTTCCACATGTACAAAATGTCTAGGAAAGGCAATGGATAGAGATGGGAAGATAAGTGGTTGGTTGCCAGGAGCCAGGGGGTAGGACTGGGGAGTAACTGCAAGTGGGCATGAAGGCTCTTCCTGGGCAGAGAGGAATGTTGCACAGATCTGTCAATTGACTAATAATCATTGAATTGTGTGTGTCAAGAGCGAATTTTATGGTATGTAAATTATACCTCAAGAGGGCTGTTAAAATATATAAAACATGACACAACTCTCTAGTTCTTGTTCCGTCGGCTACAAACAGTGCTGGCCACTTCTTTGTGGGGCAAGACCGATACCCCGTCGCCCACTGCTCCTGCTCTCCTCCTTTGCCTTCCAAACCTCTCCGAACTGTACATTGACTTCCGTTTTGCAAAGAATGCCAACATTTTACACAAACTTTACAGGATTGAAATCTGTAAGCAGTGTTGATATTAACATGATGATGCAACTATTTTTCACAAAAGAACCAAGTCTGGTGCCAGGATTGTATTTCCTTCTCTATGGCTCTGCCGTCACTTTTCCTGGATCATTCAAAGGGAAAAAGGAATGTTCAAATGGATTCTCTATTTTTACATTTCATCAGTTCCTTACGATAATGCCACATTTGATTCTTCTTCCTACCTGAGCACTCCCTTTCTTATACATTTGTACCCTTCTCCTGCCCTTGGATTAAAAAAATAACATTTCCGTTTTGGAATAGTTTTAGACTTACAGAAAAAATGTGAAGACAGTATAGAGAGTTTTCCATATACCCCACACCCAATTTCTTCTGTTATTAACATTTTATATTAGTGTAGTACATTTATCACTATTAATGACCCGATATTGATGCATCATTATTAAATATATATTTATAAATAATATAAAGCCCATGCTTTATTTAGATTTCCTTAGTTTAGATTTTTTTAGATTTAATGGTTAAAGTAATAACCATTTTGTGATTCCATCCTGGAAACCACAATATATTTAGTTATTATATCTCCTTAGGCTCTTGTTGGCTGTGACAGTTTCTCAGACTTTGTTTCTGATGAACCTTGACAGTTTTGAGGAGGACTGGTCAGGTGTTTTGTGGGGGGCTCCTCTGTCAGAATTTGTCTGATGTTTTTCTCATGATTAGACTAGGGTCATAGGCTTTGTGGAGAAAGGTCACAGAGGTAAAGTGTTGTTCTGATTACAATATGGCAAGGGTGGTAAACGAAAGTGGAACCTCCTCATGAATTATCTGGGCTTCTGCACAGAAGCTTTGTCGGTTCTCCCCCATCATTCATTCATCCATTCATTCATTCATTCAAGTAGTATGGACTCACGAATACAGTAGAGTTTTTCAATGTCTCTGAATCTGTGTGAAAATAGAGAGAGAAACTATACAGCAAAATCTCAAATCCATGGACCACATTACAACAAAACTAGGCAATCCTAAATTGTGTTTATCTACCCCAAAATACAACTGGGTGGGAGAAACACCAAGGACTGGAAGACTTGCATTTCATCAGTTCTGCAGGAGGAAGGAGGAGGGAAAGAGGGAGTAGCATTTAATGAATCTAAGTACAGGAGAACCTGGAACCCCAGCAGGTACCCACTGGAAGAAGGTAGGAAAACTAGAAAGCAACAGCTGGCACCAGGAGGGGCTTTCTCCCTCTCTAAATAAGAGGCAAGTGCAAAGGGCCTGTGGTGAGAAGAACTGAAGGGTTCCTACACACGGGAGAAAATTCTGGGAATATAAAAACTGAGCAAGACAGGGACAAGAGAGAGGAAGGGAACAACAGAGCCGGGTCAAAGCAGGGCAGAGGAACAGAGAGGCGGGAAGTCCTAAAAAACAAGACACGGCATTTTGGGGGCATCGTGCAGAAAGAACAGAAGAGGGAATTCTGAAGTCAGGAAAACTTTTTTGAACCCCTTCCTCATTCTAAAGTTTAAGAACTAATTTTCCAAAAAAATAAACAATAGAAAAGCATCAAGGCCAAATCCCATACAAAATTATTACTGAAAAAAGAAGAGAATGAAGGCCAGAACAACACCCTACGGACACCCTCAAGAAAGCCAGGTTCATGAAACAGATGGCACCTGCAACCCAAAGAAAGAAAATATGATCCAAGGATTTAAATTCAGCAAAACTAACTTTCAGGCATAGGGGTCATGGACAAGTTGTACTATTGATCCCGTGAGCCCTTCCTGAGAACCTACTAGACAACAGGCTTCAGACACCCCATGTGACGGGAGAACCGCCATGGAAACATTAACTATAATTACCCACAGAATGTAGACCCACCAAGGGGAGAGATCATGTCCAGTGCAGGTGGCCATATGCTCTCATGATACAGTCAAACTCCCATCATGGGGGAGAATGGGAGAGCATATAAAATTTTAATAATTTTAGTAAGCCGAGTAATTATATTATTATCATTCTGGGGTGGTTGTACATGTAACAGAGGATAAAACAAATCATGAGTTATAGGACATTCTAATTCTATCATCCCCCTTGACTTTGAAAACCAGGGATTTCTGGGGCACCTGGGTGGCTCAGGCGGTTAAGCGTCCGGCTTCGGCTCAGGTCATGATCTCATGGTTTGTGGGTTCGAGCCCCGTGTCAGGCTCTGTGCTGACAGCTAGCTCAGAGCCTGGAGTCTGCTTCGGATTCGGTGTCTCCCTCTCTCTCTGACCCTCCCCTGCTCGCCCTGTCTCTCAAAAATAAATAAAAAACATTAAAAAAAAAACCCAGGGATTTCAGTGGGGAAGAAGGGAGATAGAAAAGCAACAGACGAGAGGAAAGAGCATGCATGTACATTTGTTTATTTATTTTCTAGCGCTGTCTGCTGAAAAGGTCTAGATACAATGGCCAACTGTATTAGTCTGCTAGGCCTATCACAACAAAGGACCACAGTCTGGGTGGCTTGAATTAGAGTATTTTCTCACAGGTCCGGAGATGGGAATTCTGAGAGCAGGGTGATGGTTCCTTGGGGGGCCTCTCTCCTTGGCCTGAAGATGCGTGCCTTCTCCCAGTGTCTTCTACATGCTTTCCCCCCTTGTATCCTGATCTCTTCTTCTTAAAAGGACACTGGCCACATTGAATTAGGGTCAACATTGATGATCTCATTTGAACTTCATTATCCCCTTAAAGACCCTCTCTCTGAAGACAGTTACATTTTGAGGTCCCAGGGATTAGGAACTCAACATACAAATTGTGTAGGGGACACAATTCAGCCCATGACATGAACCTAGTTCAATAACGATGGGCATCTCTACTGCTCAGTGTCTGGTACTTTTCACTAAAAGAAACAGGTCTTTTGGAGAGGCTCTGGGGTGCTATCAAATTCTATTTTTTTTTATAGAAGTGGTGGTTATAAGGTGTTCACTTTATAATAATGCATTGTCATCTGCTTATTTATGTAGTTTATGGGGATGTGTTTCATTTAATAATAATGCTATAGATTGAATGTCTGTATCCCTTCAAAACTCAGAGGTAGAAATCCTAATCCTCAGGGTGATGATATCATGAGGTAGGGGCTTTGAGAGGTGATTAGGTCATGAAGATGAAGCCTCATGATTGAGATTCGTGGCCTTATAAAAGAGACCCCAGAGAGCTAGCTTGCCCCTTCTGCTATGTGAGGACACAGTGACAAGACAGCCGTCTATATACTAGGAAGCAGGCTCTCACCACACATGGAATCTGCTGGTACCTTGATCTTGGACTTTTTAGCCTCCAGAAGCATAAAAAATAAATTTCTGTTGTTTATAAGCCACTCAGCTCATGGTGGCCCACGTTGAATATGACAAATAAAACATTGAGACAATTTTAAGAAAATAATGGAATGACTAGCAACTTGATTAAACATGCAAAAATAAGAAAAATGTAAAAGAGGATATAATACTTTAAGTAATAAAGACAGAAGGAATAAAATCAAGTATATCAGCCATTATATTAAATATGAATGAACTAAATTCGACCACTAAAGACAGAGGTTGTCATATTAGGTGTTTAAAGCCAGAGCCAACTAGGATAAAGGAGGTATAAATATACACTAGAATATTACTTAGCCATAAAAAAGAATGAAATCTTGCTATTTGCAACAACATAGATGTATCTGGAGAATATAATGCTAAATGAATTAAGTCAGTCAGAGAAAGACACATACCATATGATTTCACTCGTCTGTGGAATTTAAGAAACGAAATAAGCAAAGAAAAAAAGAAACAGACCAATAAAACACTCTTAAATATAGAGAACAAACTGATGGTTGCCAGAGGGGAGGCGTGTAGGGGGATGGATGAAATAAAAGGAATTAAGAGCACACTTATCCTGGCGAGCACTGAGAAATGTATAGAATTGTTGAGTCACTATATTGTACACCTGAAATTAATATAACACTGTATGGTAAGTATATGGGAATTTAAAAAGTGGAAAAGAGCCTGCTAAATGCAATGTACACATATCTAAAGATAAATGATAAAAATGGTGGAATGTAATGGGTTGGTCAACTGATACTAAGCAAATGCAACCAAAGGAAAGCTGTATGTATGTGTGTGTAGCACATTTCTTTATCCATTCATCCCTCGATGAATACTTAGGTTGTTTCCATATCCTGGCTATTGTGAATAATACTATAATGAACATGGGGGTGCATATACCTATTTAAGACAATGATTTTACTTCCTTCAGAAAAATACCCAAAGTGGATTTGCTGGATAATATGGTAGTTCAGGGTTTTTTTCAGTTTTTTTTTTTTTTAATTTGAGGAACCTCCATATTCTTTTCCATAGTGTCTATATCAATTCATATTAAAAATTTTTTTTCATGTTTATTTACTTTTGATGGGGGGGGGAGAGAGAGAGAGAGAGAGAGAGAGAGAGAGAGAGAGAGAGAGAGAGACTGAATGCAAATGGGGGAGGGGCAGAGAGAGGGAGACAGAATCTGAAGCAGGCTTCAGGTCTCAGCTGTCAGCACAGAGTCCAATGCAGGGCTCAAACTCAAGAACTTCGAGATCATGACCTGAGCTGAAGTTGGACACTCAACCAACTGAGCCACTCAGGTGTCCCTATCAATTCATATTTTCATCAGCAGTGTAGAAGAATTCCTTTTTGTCCACATCCTTGCAAATACTTGTTATCTCTTGCCATTTTTATAAAAGACATTCTAACAGGTGTGAGGTCATACGGCATTGTGGTTTTCATTTGCATTGTCCCAATGATTAGTAATACTGAGCACTTGTTCATGTACCTGTTGACCATTTGAATATCTTCTTTGGAAAAATGTCTATTCAGGTCCTCTGCCCATTTTAAAGTTGGATTGTTTGTTTGTTTTTTACTGCTTTTTAGTTATATAAATTCCTTACATATTTTGGATATGAACTCTTATCAGATGAATGGTTTCCAAATATTTTCTCCCATTCAATTAAGGATGGCCTTTCCTTTTGTTGACGGTTTCTTTGCTGTGCAGAAGCTTTTTAGTTTGATGTAGACCCGCTTTTTGTTTTTGGTGCGTGTACTTTTAGGAGCGTGTCTATAAAATCATAGCCCAAACCACTGTCAAGGAGTTTTCCCCCACATTTTCTTCTAGGAATTTTATGGTTTTACATTTAAGTCTTTAATCCATTTCAAGTTAATTTTTGTCAGTGGTATAAGATAGGGGTCCAGTTTCATTCTTTTATATGTGAATATCCACTCTTCCTAGCACCATTTATTGAAGAGATTATCTTTCCTGCATTGAATACTCTTGGTTCCCTTGTCAAATATTAGTTGACCATGTATGTGAGGGTTTATTTTCGGGCTATTGATTCTGTTCCACTCTGTGTGCCTGTTCTTATGCTGCTACCACACTGACCTGATTACTATAGCTTTTTAATATAGTTTGAAACAGGAGGTGTGATACTTCTAGGTTTGTTCTTTCTTAGGATTTCTGTGGCTATTCGGCACCTTTTGAGGCTTCAGAAGATTTTTAGGTTGGTTTTTCTGTTTCTGTAAAAAATGCCATTGAGATTTTTATGATGAAAATAATCCAAAAAATTCTATGAACGGATAAATCCTAGAGGATAGTCAAGGGTAGATAATAAGAGAGAAGCTTAATGGGGGAGGGGAATGTGTCTTGTCTGGTGTCAGGACATACGATAAAGGTACTGCAGTGAAATCAATATGTTATTTGTTTCAGAACAGGCGAATAAATGAGTGAATCAGAATAGTGATTCTGAAATTAGAGCCAGAAGAGAACCTATATAGGACAAAAATAGTGGTTTAGTTTTTGGGAAAATACAAGATTATTTAATAACTCTTGGTGGCATAATCCACCTAACATCTAGAAGAAAATAAAAGTGAATATCTTATCTTCGATTTGATCACAGAATTACAGAATATGGAATAAACACAAGAAGCAAAAGCTAGTGAACTCTGTGTATAATTAGGGGTAGGGAGACTTTCTTTACCAGACTGACAATTCAAAGGCTTTAAAAGAAAAAGACAGGGGCGCTTGGGTAGCACAGTCAGTTAAACATCTGACTCTTGGCTTCGGCTCAGGCCATATCTCCTGGTTTCGTGAGTTTGAATTTCAACACTTGCGCTGTCTCTGTCTCAAAATAAATACATTAAAAATTTAAAAAATTTTTTAATGGTTTTTATTTATTTTTGAGAGACAGAGACAGTGTGAGCAGGGGAGGGTCAGAGAGACAGGGAGATACAGAATCTGAAGCAGGCTCCAGGCTCTGAGCTGTCAGCACAGAGCCCCACGCGTGGCTCAAACCTACAAACTGTGAGATCATGACCTGAGCCAAAGCTAGATGCTTAACCTACCGAGCCACCCAGGCACCCCTAACAAATTTAAAAAAATCTTGTTAAAAAAAGAGACATATTTGAATATATAAAAATTAAGAACTTTTGCACAGTGAGTGATATTATAAAAACAATAGTTTGGAAAAAATATTTAATGGAGATGACAAAGGTTATATTGGTTACATATAAAGAGCTCTTACAAATTGACGATAAAAAGCTGATAGAAGCGATCTGACGGAGCAGAGAGTGAGTGGATAAAGGATGTGAACAGGGCGTTCAGGAAGGCAGAAACCAGAGAGGTCAGCAAATGGGCAAAGAGGCTAAAGTGCACCGGTGTTAAGGGAATTTCAACATCAAACAGCAATGTCATACCATTTAAACCCACAAGACTGCTTAAAAGTAAAATAACACAATGTGCGTGAAATAAAGTGTAAACCCTCTGACGTGTGTATGTGTATTTATGCAGATATGCACTTCCATGAGCGTTTTTGTGTCTGCCTACGATTTTATGAGCGTGGAGAATTAGTAAAGGCTTTATTGTAGATTGCTAACATACGTTCCTTATGCTGGTGCTGGAGGGAGGGGGGAAGGAAAAAGAGGGAGAAAACAAAGTCAAGTGAGAAAGGAAAACCAAAAATAAGACAGTATTTTGAGAAGCACTGATGATGTATTTATGCACATGTGTGAAATTATACATGGGCGTACGTAGGTAGACTTTTTTTTTTTTTACAAAGAAAACATTTCCTCAGATTCTTGAAATCACTAATGTATTGCCTCCCCATCCCTATTTTATTATAAATTTTAAAACATGAATAGAAAAGTTGAACTAGTACAAGATGTCCTTTACCTAGATTCAACTGTTGGTAACAGGCAGACATATTTGCTTTAACTGTAAGTATGTGTGCCTGTGTGTGTAACAGAACTATTTGAAGGTAAGTTACAGGCAAAATTGTCAGTTCATCCTTAACTACTTTCGCATGCGTCTTTTATAAATAAGGACATTTTCCCACTGTGTCCACAACACTATTATTACACCTAAAACCTTTGACACAAATTTCAAAATGTCATCTAATATCCATTCGATATTCAGTTTTCCTCAACTCTCCTAATGGTATATATATTCACTGTTTCTCACTTTTTTAAAAGTTTATTTACTTTGAGAGAAAGAGAGGAGAGAGAGAGATGGAGGGAGGGAGGGAGGGAGAGGGAGGGAGGAAATGGAGAAGGGACAGAGAGAGAGAGAATCCCAAGCAGGCTCTGCACCACCATTGCAGATCTCAATGTGGACTTGAACCACAAGATCATGACCTAAGCCGATGTAGGATGCTTAACCGACTGAGCCAGCCAGGTGTCCCTGTTTTTCATTTTTGAACCAGGATCCAGTGATGTTTTATGCATTGCATTGTCATTTCTTCCCAAGTTATTATAATCTGGATTTCCCCCCTTGGATATTGACCTCCAGAAGAGTCCTCGCTAGCTGATTTGTTGAATGGCCCATACTCCATGGGTTAATCCTCCCTGGTGTCATTTGACCACATGTTTATCTTGAGTTGCCTGGAGCAGAGAGCTAGAGTGCCCTGAATTCCCCGCTCCCGACACTTGTTGGTCTATTTCTCTGTCCTACCTTCTGTCCCGCACAGTATCTCTTGGTCTTGGGCATCCGGGGTCCCTGGGGGTGGACCAGTCCTCCCCCATAGATGTCCAGCCCCTGCGCTGTGCTCTTTGCTGTAGTTCCATCAGATGTTACCTCCTTGTCATCTGCTCACCATCCTCTATAAATTTTGTCCTGGTCTGAGCTGAGCAGAGGCAAAGGCTGATGAGGTACCACTTTACTAGGAAGTGCCACTCCAGGTAAAAGGGGCATGGTGGGGGGGAGAGCCCAAACAAGGATGTGCTGGCCCATTAAGTTCAGCAGGTGGATCGTGCGGCACCATCCCGTGAGGGGTCCGATGGCCCCATCCCTCATTAATCAAAGGTTTACCCCATGAGACTCAAACATGCCACACTTCCGGGTTGCAGAAGCCGGGGGTGCCTGCAGTTTCCCGTGCCTCAGGGAAGACCTGGTCAGCTGCTGCCTGCTGGAAACTGGCCAAAGCCCTCTCTGCTCTGGGCTGGTGCTACTGGGGTAGGACGAGGGCATCTGACGTGATGCCGAAGAGGTGGGTACCCCGTGCACGACTCTGGCCAGTTGTCTGCCTCTTGTTCTCTCTGTCATTAACTCACACCTTTTTTTTGGTTATTGTTCACCATGATTTAGGAGGGTGACAGGAGACAGGAAAGATAAATGCACGTAGTCAATTCTTCACCATGAACAGCGAGTATCTTCTTCATTTGTTTTATGTGCTTCCTGAAATATGAAGATGTGAACTCAGTGGTGAGCTAGGGAGTGTTGAATAAGTGGCTCTCTGGGGGAAAAAAGCCCTGATTTGTAGCATTTGCTGATTTCCATGGTGCAAATACTGCCACCACAGCCAATTTCAGGCTCCCAATGTAATGTCACTGAATGCAGAGTTGGGAAGGGACACAGACAATTAGCTCCCATGAGCTGGTACAAGCCGGCTCCAACATGCTCCCGTGTGTTAACTGAATAACAGGCAACAAAGGACGCAGTAAATGTAGGAGGCCTGCTCCATGGTCAAGTCGAGAGCGGCAGACAAAGTAAGCAACAAACAACTAAAATCGAAACAGCAGTCTCCCATTTGCTGACCCTTTATATAAAACAAATCACCAACTCACAAATGAAGTACTAGAAAATACCTTGCTCCTGACGTGGGGGCTGCTTAGATTTCTCAGCTGTGCCTCACTCTGGGTTATATATAAATCCACATAAAGCATCAATGAAAGGAAGGACAACAACAAAATATAGCTTGAGGAGGAGGCAGAGAAGGGTGTCCTACCTGTTGAGCCCATGGCCTTCACAACCAAACAGACTTAGGATCTGATCTCCACTCCAACCCAAACACTTGTAGGAGTTCCAAAGGACGCAGGCCTCCCAGTAACACCTAACCTCAGGGTCTCTGGGCCACAGACTTAACTCACACAACCTATTTCCTAGCAAAGGGATTTTCTTTTGTGAAACATGTCAGTCTCCCCTTGTGAGCTTAGCCCAGGCAACAGTTTAATTAATAACAATAAAAAAATTCCATCTGATTTTAAGGTGCCTGTAGGGTTGAGAATCACTGCTCCGTGGGTGTACAAACACAAAATAACTTCGTGGCCCTGGGTGAGACGTGTCTTTTGGCGGGTCCACAAGGGGGATGCCTGGAAAATCAAAGCTCACCTAAGAAAATGCTTTTAATGGAGTCAGTATTCACTAGAAGGCCCTTGAGGAAATGGCTTTGAGGTTGATCCCGTGTTGACACACGCAGTGGATGGATCCTCAACGGCACGGGGAAATTAGTGGCCTAATGACCACAGGCTGGCGCTTGCCAACCTTCCTCCTGTTCTGCAGAATCTAATAATGCGAAGTTCCTGCACTGTTGATGGACGTCCAGCAGGTGCTTACAGAACAGAGTGCAGGGAACCCCACTGCTCTTTCAAGTCCTGGCTGGCTGGCAATGGTCCTGAGTCCAGTGACTCCCCACAGCTCAGGCTATGTGTGCAGGGCTTGTGTTCACACTGGTGCTTGTGCTGTTCCGACATTTCAAAATGTGGCATCCAAGTCCATCCCGGTCTTATCGAAGACGTTTAATCTGAATGGATTTTGATCACATGTACTACCAGATTTTGCCTGTCTAGACCAAAGAGGCCCCAAGCTTGCAGCCTGTCCTTCCCAGTAGCCCCAGGGTCATTTCCACGGTCCTTCTATGAGCGGTCATAGTTTTACAAACACGGCGATAGGGAAACGTCCGGGCTTTTTTGGTACTTATGTCAATAGGATGGCAATTGGTTAGAAATGACTCCAACCAGGAGTGACTTAAACAAAGGAGTATTTATTACCTCACGTCTCAAGAATTCTGGAGGTAGACTGTTTCAGGCTCGGTTAATTAAGCGGCTCAGATATTATCAGACACCCAGGTGCTTTCTATTTTTCCACTCTGTCATAGCCCTCCTGTTGTCTATTGTACTTAGCTCCCTGGTGTTACAGATCGGTGCCCCGGTGCCCAGCTCCCCGGGCAGACACAGAGATGTGAGCAACAGAGGGAAGCCATCTTCTGTGTGTTTCCCTCTATCAGCAAAGAAGAACTTGCGCTGAAACTTTCTAGAAGTTTCCCCTAACATCTCACAGTCCAGAATTTCATCATATACCCACCCTTAACTGGTCAGTGGCAAAGGGAATGTATTTACTATGAATGGCTTAGCATAATATTTAACTTTCTGAGCTGCCTGCCTAAAGCACATTGCCCTCTTGTGTTGGAGAAAATTGGGATTTGTTAGCAAAGTGAGTGAGGAGAAATGGTTGTAGGACAAGCGACTAACCGTGGCTGCAGCCCCACAGGTTTTGGTTACAACAGAGCACCGAAGAAACATGCTTCTCCTGATTCCCAGGGATCTTTCTGGAGACATTTTACACAGGAGATGGTGTTGACTCCTTGTGTATCCAGAGGCACCTTCCTTCGCCCCTACATTTCACTGCCGGTTTGGCTCTCCGTAGATTTCCAAGTCATAAGCACTTTGCCCAAGGACTTTGAGGTATGGGTCCACCACCTTCCAGCACTCATGTGTCCAAAGAGACATCTGAAGTAAGGCTGAGTCTCGTGCCTATCTGATAAGATGTTTTGTTCTCTCTGGAACAATTTTTGAATTTCCTCTACCCTTGGAGGTCTGAAATTGCACCCAAAGTATCTAGGTGTGAACCTTCTTTCCTTCAGCCCTCCGGGCACTTGGTGGCCCCTGGGAGTATGACTATTGCGCCTTTAGCCACCTGGTTGGCTCAGCCGGTGGAGCATGGACTCCTGATCTCAGGGTCGTGGGTTCAAGCCCCACGTTGGACATAGAGATTACTTGAATATTACACCTTCACTTCCACATTTATTTACTCTTTTTTTCCCCCTGTGCTCCTGGAAGTCTAATAAAAGTAATATTTTACTTTCTCAGTCTATCACCCTTGTTTCTTCACCTTTTCTAATTTTCTGTTTGTGTCTGCTCTAAATTGCATGATGTTTCCTTGATTGATCTAGACCATGGGTTGGCAAATTATAGCCCACGGGGCAAATCTGTTCTACTACGTGTTTTTCTATGGCTTGCCGGATAATTCATATTTTTAACTGGTGGAGAAAAAGAAAAAAGAGTAATATTTCAAGCAGTTGAAAATTATATGACACTTAAATTTCAGTGTTCATAAATAAAGTTTCGTTGAAGTACAACCTAGTCTACTTGCTCACATACGGTCCCTGGTTGCTTTGGGCTGTGATGGCGGTCACACAGCTGTGGCAGAGACTGTTCGGCTCACATTGCCTGGAGTCTTAACTGTCGGCCCTTTACAGAGAAAGTTCGCTGATTCCTGTTCAGAACACCAGCGTGGATTTTACTCGTTCTATTTATATTGTTCAGGTGGTCCACTAAATGTTTTCTTCAACAAGTATTATTTTTAATTATATATTTTTAAAGCTTATTTATTTTGAGAGAGAGAGAGAAAGAGAGAGAGAACAGGGGAGGGGCAGAGACAGAGAACCAAGCAGACTCACACTGTCAATACAGAGCCAGATGCGGGGCTGGAACTCACCAACCATGAAATCATGACCTGAGCCGAAACCAAGATCGGACACTTAACCGACTGAGGCACCCAGGTCCCTATCTTTAATTATTTTTAATTTCTAAGAACTTTATGTCTCTGGTTATTCTTTGTATCGGAAGGAGCAGCAATTTTGTTAGGGGTTTAGTATTGATTTTTAAGCTTTTTGTACAAGTACAAAAAAGAATGTAAATCATACGTGTGAAATGCAATGAATTTTCATAAAAGGAACATAACCATATAACCAGCCAAAAGATAAAGAAAAAGAAAATGAGCAACACGCCAAGTGCCTTCTTGGTCCTCCCATATACTACGGACCAAAATGTAACCACTATTTTGACTTCTAACTGAACTTTATCTGAACGGGACCAGTTGGGATGTATCTTCTTGTGTCTAACTTCCTTCACTCAGTATTATGCCTGTGAGATCCATTTTTGTGGATCGTAGTGGTCGTAGCAACCAGTTCACTCGCATTTGTAAATATTATTCCATTACATGAAAATGACGTAATTTATTTAATAATTCTATCAAAGTTGTTTCCAATTTGGGGCTATTGAAAGCAGCGCTACTATAAACATTCTTGCACATGTTTTAAAGAACATACTGTGTTCATGTCCATTGTCAGGAATAGATTTCCAAGGCAAAGAATACGTTCAGCTGTAGTGGATACTGATGAATTCCTACCAGCCCCATAGCTGAGGTCAGTTCAACATCCTCACCAGCACTTGGTAGGATCAGTCTTTTTAATTTTAGTCATGCTGGTGGATACATGTTAGCATTCATTGTGGTTTTAATCTGTATTTCTGCAATGGCTAAGGAGTTTGGGAGACTTCCATATGCTTTGGGTCATTTGGTAGCCTCTTTTGTGAGGCATCTGCTCAAGTATCTTGCTTAGGTTCCCATTGGATTGTGTGTCTTTTGTTTACTGATTCACAGGAATTCTTTATGTATTTTGGGATGACTCCCTTGTCACTCCTCATGGCTTGCCTTTCTAATATTCTCTATGGTGTTTTTTGGGTCTGTTTTATAACTTTTTAAAAAATTTACTTTGTGAGAGAAAGAGAGAAAGAGAGTGAGTGAGCAGAGGAGAGGCAGAGAGAGAGGGAGGGAAGGACAGAGAATCTGAAAATCCGAAGCAGCCTTCACACTGTCAGCACAGAATCTGACACAGGGCTCAAAGTATGAACCGTGAGATCATGACTTGGCCAAGTCAAGAGTCAGATACTTAACCAACTGAGCTACCCAGGCACCCCTAACTTAATTTTTTAAGTTAATATTTTTTATTGAACATTTTTAACAATTCTAATTTTTCCCCTCATAGTGCTTTAAATGTTATGCTTAAGAAATCTGTGCCTACTTTGCAGCCATGAAAATAATTGCTTTCTTTAAAAAACTTTTAAAAATTTTACATTGAATTTTTATTTTTAATTTTTCCCCCTAGATTAAAATTTTTATTTTTTTAAATATAATTTATTACCAAGTTGGTTTCCATATAACACCTAGTGCTCTTCCCCACAAGTGCCCCTCTCTATGATGGTCATAAAATTTTTTTAAATGTTTTATTTCTTTTTGAGACAGAGAGAGACAGAGCATGAGTTGGGGAGGGGCAGAGAGAGAGGAAGACACAGAATCAGAAGCAGGCTCCAGGCTCTGTCAGCACAGAGCCCAACACGGGGTTCGAACCCACGAACATGAGATCATGACCTGAGCGGAAGTTGGAGACTTAACCGAATGAGCCACCCAGGCACCCCGATAATTGTTTTCTTTAAAAGCTTTTTTCCCCCTCCTGTCATAAATTGATCTTCAATCAATCTAGAATTGATTTTTGTTAATGGTGTAAGACCCTAACTAGGATTTGTTTTTCCTGCATGGATCTGTAGCTGACTCGGTTTAATCTATAGAAAGCACTATCTCTTCCTATCACACAGACCTACCTCCTTTGTCATGAATATAGCGACTGTGTTTGCGCGGATCTTTCTGGATCCTGTGTTCCACTCCACTGTTCTGCCTGTATGTGCACCAACACCACACCGCCTTCATTACCGGCGCTTTGTAGCAAATCTTGACATCTGGTCCCGTAAGTCCTCAAGCGTCGTGCATCTTTAAGATTATCTGGGTTGTTCTTGGCCTTTCTCCTTTGCCCATAAACTTGAAAAACAACTTGCAGTTTAGACACACACATTAAATTAAAAAAACCTTCTGAATTTTTACGGGGGTTGCACTGAATCTAAATTCAGTTTGGGAATATCTTTAAAATACTGACTATTCAAGTTCATGAATGTGTCCTTCCTTCCTTCTCCTCCTCCCTCAGGCCTTTTAAAATTATCACGGATACTGTTTCGCATTTTGTTGTGTGTATAGATTTCACAACATCTTTTGTTCGATTTATTCCCGGACATTTTGTTTGCTGAAGCTATGGTTAATGATATCATTTTTGAATTTAATTTTCTAGGTGTTTGTGGCTGGTACATTTCTGTATATTGACCTCATATTCAGTGACCTTGAACTCACTTAGCTGTGCATCTTTCCAACTGCTAATATTCAAACGTGCTGTCGGAATTTTTTGCTTTCTTTATCCTCACATTTTTTTCCCTTGCTTTATTGCACTAGCAAAGACCTCTCCTACACAATGCTGACAAAAGTAGTAAGGACTGATCTTGTCTCATTCCTAATCTTAAGGGGGGGAAAATTTCAATATTTCACCATTAAAATATGACGTTTGTTCTGTTTCTTTTTTTTGGCACTCTTTCTCAGTTTAATGGGATTCCCTACTATCTGTATTTTTGTTATGAATGGGTATTGAACTTTATTAAATACTTTTTCTGCATCTATGGAGATGATTGCATAATTGGATAATGTGGTACATTATTTTGATTGAATTTAGGATGTTAAACAACTTTGCATTCTTAGAATAAACCCAACTTAATAATGATGTATTATCCTTTTTTTTATCTCTCATTGAATTTGACGTGGTTAGATTATTATCTACCATGAGATATTAGTGGTTTCTATTTTCCACTCGTTACCCTTGTTCTTTGTTCCTATTTTTGTCTTCTACTCTTTCTTCTGCCTTTTGTTTTTGAATTGGGCATTTTATATGACTCCATTTTCTCTGCTTCCTTAGCATGTCAGGTATACTTTTTTTTTTTTTAACATTTTTCAGCGGTTGCTCCAGAATTTGCAAAATATACTTAAAACGAATCCAAATCCCCTTGCAAAGAACACAGTGGATTATGTGAGTGCCTTATAGTAATGAAATAATCCTCCTTCTTCCCCTCCCATTCATCATTGCTGTCATCGATTTCACTTAAATGTAAACATCACTAGTCTCTATATACTAACACAGTATACGTACATATGACATGCACAAAACCAAACAGGACTGAATAAGTTGTGGTTATGATTATTTTGAACCAACTGTTCTCTGTTTGATCAATTAAACAAAATAACTTTTTATTTTACCTTCACTTTTTTCTTCCTTTATGTAGATCCACACTTCTGATCTATATATTTTTTTTCCTTTTCTCTAAAACACTTTTTAACATTTCTTGTAAGACAGAACTACTGCAAAACCTTCCCTCGACTTCTGTTCATCTGAAAAGTCATTATTTCTCCTTTGCTTTTGAAGGATAATTAATTTCATAGGGCACAGAATTCTAGGCTGGTGGTTTTTTCTCTCAACACTAAATATTCCACTCTACTCTCTCCCTTTTCTGCGTGGTTCCAATGGGTTCACAGGTATTTCTTTTCTTTTCTTTTTTAGTTTTTAGAGAGCACAAGTGGAGGAGAGGGGCAGAGGGAGAGAGAGAACATCTGAAGCAGACTTTGCATACTGCGCAGAGCCCAACGCAGGGATGGATTCCACGACCCTGGGGTCACAACCTGAGCCAACATCAAGAGTCAGATGCTCAACTGACTGAGCCACCCAGGTGCCCCGAGTCAGAGGTATTTCTTATCTTTGTTCCTCTCTAGGTGAGCTTTCCCCCCCCACCCCGGCTTCTTTTTTTTTTTTAATAGTTTATTGTCAAATTAGTTTCCATATAACACCCAGTGCTTCTCCCCTCAAGTGCCCCCCACCATGACCATCACCCCCTTCCCCCCCCTCCCCCTTCAGTCCATGGTTCGTCTCCAGCATTCAGTAGTCTCCCTT